>LJIJ01002289.1:0-28875 GCA_001718145.1 Orchesella cincta
ATTTGAGAATAAACGTGCTCACGTTTGGCGTTCCGTATAATACAGTCAGCATTATGCACTACCGATCTTGGGAGTTTAGCCAACGGAAGGGATACAATATTGGATAAAGTTTGAAAAAAAATTCAGAAATCTGAAGTATACTTTATGCTGTGGTAATTTAAAGGCCATTTTACTTTTAATAGAGAGGAGGTAAAGTGGGCTCATTAACCTTGCAAAAGACGGATATTCAAAAGTTGAGGAAAATGTATAATTGTAAGTAATTCCTTGTATTATATTAACCATTCATATTATCATCGTTTAAATATTTTAAATCACATTTTTATTGCATTAAAATTGTTAATTTCGGGAACGAATGTTATCTATTTATAAATTATGCAAAGTGAAATTCGTGAACAATTGCAATAAAATAAGACTTTCTCATTTGTGATAGTAAATTTTTTGAGATTTATTTATTTGAAGAATTTGGGTCAGGGATAGAAAGCGATTTCTCATTTTCAGATAATTTAATCTATCAGTATTAAAGAAAGGACTGGATTAGCAACTCATGATAATAATCATGGCCACCTTAAGTTTAAAACTGTTGGTTTTTCAAGCCATATCTTCAATTTAGGTAAGAAACTCTGTTTTTTTTATATTTCCAGAATATATAGCGACTATAATTTTATGAATTGATTGTAGAACCAAATGTGCAATGGTGTCCCGCTAATTGACTTGGCCAAAATCAGGAACTGGCAGCCAGTACGATTTCGTTCTTTACGGAAACTACTGGTTTGAATCAATTAAAAGAAGATATGCAGGAATTGGTTCCATTGAGACGGATGCGAAGGTATGCAGAGCCCGAAACACGACGAGACTGAAGCTGAAGAAGTTAATGAAGAGCATTTACAATCAAACGTGGAATCATCTCAGCCGGAAGAGAATACAGATGCTAAGGAAATGGAAGAAAATTTACAACCTGCTGTGGAAGCAGTTGAACCAGAAGAAAATGAGGAATTAAATAGTGGCGGAAGCGACAATCCAGAGTCAGAAAATGTCGAGGAAGAAACTGCTGCAGAAACTCAAATAGCGGCTGAAAACACAGAGGCGCAAAATGGGGATAACGACGAATCTGTAAATTCGTCCAACGTCGACACCCCAAATTCTCAGAAATGATGGAGAAGAAACATTGCTGAACCCGTTGAAAATACAGAACCGGAAGTGGAGCAGGTTTAAAAATTATAGCAAAAATGAATTTAAATTTGAATATTTTTTAACGTAATTTTTTCTATAGAATATCCACGAAAGTAAAGACGATGGCCTAACAAATCCAGTTCCGAACCAGCTTCCATCAGAGATTTCTGAGCAGTCGACAACGAACGAAGAAGAAGGTGGAGGTGATGAAACTTCCGGATTGGAAGAAAACGATGATACTTGCTGAGAGGATGGTGATGGATTTGAAGAAGAAATGGCATGGATTTGAAAGTTTTGAAACAAAATTTAACTTTTAGAAGCGGAAGTTCTTACTGACTCTTTTGACTGCTCGGGAAATAGAGGACCGCTTACTCAAATGGAAGCGACTTCCAAATTTTTCGTTGATAGTTTGAGACTCCATACCTTTTTGGAAGCTAGAGAAGTTTGTAGCAAAAATAACTTGGTTATTGCTGAAGTGCAGGAACTGGGTGATCATTGGGCATTGAGGAATTCATGTCAAAGAGATTATCATGATAGGTTTTTTTATAGGGTTAAATGATATAAAAATGGAAGGAGTTTTCAGACACGCGAATGGGAAGAATGTCACGTATCAAAATTTCTGCCTTCTCACCGGACGATTTTAATCAAACAGAAGATTGTGTTACAATTACAAAGGAGCATCGGGTAAAATACACTTTTAAGTTCAAATTTATAAATTATAAATAATTTTTTAACAGAGATGGTCCTTCTGGAGCTGCGGATTATGATTGTAACAGTACTGCCACGTTTTATGCATGTTTCGGGTTGATGGCCAGTGCTATAACGAAAGCAAAGAGAGTAAGCAGTTTGCATATTTTTTACTGCTCCATTTACGGCTTAAAAATTAATTTGACTTTTTAGGGATTGAAAACCGGAAGCTTATAGCTGAGCGTGAATTGCATCTCTTGTAAATGCCAGTGAACGGCTTATTTTCGTCAGCACCTATCAATCACCTGGAAAGAAGCCATGAATCAATGTACTTACATGAAATGAAACTGTTTAACATGGATGAAATCGTTAACCGGGCTTTCTTTCGATCTATGATTCACTGGGAAAAGAAATTTTCCGCATTCCAATGCCAACTGTTCAATACTGGACCTCTGGAAAATTCAAGAAATCTCACATGTCCGCCGCCTATAATTTGGCATACGAAACCTGAACTTGACGAGAGTAAAGAACGCGGAATAGAAAAACACAATGGAACGTTCAGTTTCAGTGGGTTGTATGAATGGAGCACTAAGAAAATAGTGGATCCCGGTGGCCCACACGGTTGGAGAAGAGATCTTTGTGTATCATTTGGATTTGATAGGAGCCGGAAGAACGCCATATCTAAGGAATACAAATTGCGATCTCCCAGCCTATTTTATTTGTTATGTGGAATATCCCGATGCTGGAGAAAGTAGTGGGGAGGAAACTACAACTGAAGAGGAAGAAACAACAACCATGGGACCAGTAAATCCAGAAGATATGCCAGGGCCTTTAGAACCTGTTAGTCCTGAGGAAGGTAAGCTTTAAATTTCTTTAAAATAAAAAATTTTTTTGAGTTGCAATTTTCACAAATAAAATTTCAAAAAAAATCATTTTCGAAGCTGCTGAGTTGGAAGAAAAATTTGCAAATGAAACGGAAGGTTTCAACCATTCCTGCACCACAAGCGACAAAGATGACGTGCTCACTGGCCGAAACGGAATTATCGGCTCACGATGGAGATGGACAAAACAATATGGGTTTACAGTTTACATCGATCCAAATTACAGTAAAAATGTTTTCAATTTTTGAATTTCTATTTAAAAACGGTATTTTAACCAAAAAACGGACAATTTTTAGGTTCAAATGATCGGAAACGAATAAATATTGCGCTAGACAACCTCCGAAAAGTGGTTTGTATCCCATTTTACCTCTTCAGACGAAACCAGCGTCCCTATGGTGACTATGTCCATGTGCAGAACCTTGGAAACGGAAGATGCCACTCTGCAATTGGTAGACAAGGTGGAGGTCAAACCATGTCACTAGGAAGGGGCTGCACGGAAGTGGGAACAATAATGCACGAGATGATGCACGCTTTGGGCTGTTATCACGAACAATCTAGACCAGATAGAGATAACTATATTATTATCTATTGGAATAATATCATTCCGCATTTGCGGAGTCAATTTCAAAAGGCGGGTGGGACGAGTTCTTGGGGAATTCCTTATAATACCCGAAGTGTGATGCATTATCCCGCTGATGCGTTTAGCAGCAATGGGCGTATAGTTATTGCGGCAAAGGTGAGAATTTAACATTTTTACAAAATTTCAGGTTAGTTTTATGGTTAAAATGTGAGCACTTTCTTAGAATGGTGGACGAGTCGGAGGAAATGTACTGACCAGGGAGGACAAACAATTACTAAGGAAAATGTACAATTGCGATTCTGGTTAAATAAAATTTCAAATGTTTTAAAAATTAAATTAAACAATTTTTATTAACGGAGTTGGTTTTTATGTGAAAATTTATTTATGCTTGGAAGCAAAAATTAATTTATTTGCATTTATACATTTTTCGCAATTTTTCAATATTAGTTTTTGCAAAACATGTTGGGATCCTACTTGGCCTCCATTCTGAAATAAAAATTATCCAAAATTTAAATTAAATTGTTTCAATATTAAAACATTTTTTAAATTTCCTGGTTTACTTTTGCCAAAATAGTTGGCCGCCCAGTTTCTCATTCAGGAGGATCATGCATATCTTCAGGATCAACAGAAAATGGCTCAGTTTTTACTCCTTCTTCCATTGTGGTTTTCTCCCCACTACTTTCTCCAGCATCGGGATATTCCACATAACAAATAAAATAGGCTGGAAGATCGCAATTTGTATTCCTTAGATATGGCGTTTCTTCCGGGCTTCTATCAAATCCAAATGATACACAAAGATCTCGTCTCCAACCATGTGGGCCACCGGGATCCACTATTTTCTTAGTGCTCCACTGATACAACCCACTGAAACTGAAGGTTCCATTGTGTTTTTCTATTCCGCGCTCTTCACTCTCGTCAAGCTCGGGTTTCGTA
Source organism: Orchesella cincta (assembly GCA_001718145.1). Lineage (NCBI taxonomy): Eukaryota > Metazoa > Arthropoda > Collembola > Entomobryomorpha > Orchesellidae > Orchesella > Orchesella cincta. The sequence continues at coordinate 4,252 of LJIJ01002289.1, forward strand.
TGCCAAATTATGGGGGCAGACATGTGAGACTTTTTAAATTTTCCAGATGTCCAGTATTGAACAGTTGGCATTGGAATGCGGAAGAATTTCTTTTCCCAGTGAATCATAGATCGAAAAAACCCCCTATTTACGATTTCATCCATGTTAAACAGCTTCATTTGATGTGAGTCGCATTGTTTCATGGCTTCTTTCCAGGTAGATTGATAGGTGCTGACAAAGTAGGCCCGCTCACTTGCATTTACAAGGAGATGTAATTCACGCTCTGCTATAAGCTTCCGGTTTTCAATTGCTAAATAAGGCAAAATCAATTTTTAAGCCGTGAAAGCTCTTGTTTTAATATTATACAAATTACTTACTCTCTTTGCTTTCGTTATAGCACTGGCCATCAACCCGAAACATGCATAAAACGTGGGCAGTACTGTTACAGTCATAGTCCGCAGCTCCAGAAGGACCATTCTGTGATATGAAATTATTTATAATTTATGTAAATTTAAAACTTCTTTAATAGAAATTACATTTTACCCGACGCTCTTTTGTAATCGTTACACAATCTTCTGTCTGATTAAAATCGTCCGGTTGAGATGGCAGAAAATTTTGATACGTGACATTCTTTCCATTCGCGTGTCTGAAAACTCCTTCCATTTTGATATCATTTAACCCTATAAAAAACCTGCTTCCACTGCTACTCCCTTTAGTTTCATGATAGTCTTTGTGGGACATGAATTCCTCAATAGCCCAATGATCACCCAATTCCAGCACTTCTGCAATCACCAAGTTATTTTTGCTACAAACTTCTCTAGCTTCCAAAAAGGAATGAAGTCTCAAGCTATCAACAAAAAATTTGGAGTCGGTTGCCATTTGAGTAAGTGGCCCTCGATTTCCCGAGCAGTCAAAAGAGTCAGTAAGAACTTCCGCTTCTAAAACGCTTGTTAAAACATTTTGTTTCAGAGGTATTTCTTTGGGACTTTCTGTTTCAAATCCATCCCCGTCATCTCTTCCTGTTATATCATCGTTTCCTTCAGGTGCCGAAATTGCTGCAGTTTCATTTGCTCTTCCCGCCTTCGTTGTTAATTTGTTCAGCTGGATTTGTTAGTTCCTCGTTTTCATTCTCCTCCACATTCTAATAAAAATATTGTTTACAAGATGGAAATAGAATTTCGTAGTTAATTTTAGTTCAAACCTTATTCACTTCGGGTTCAGTGTCTTCAACGGCTTCTGTTGGTCCTTCTTCGTCACCATTTTGAGTATTTAATGTCCCAGCATTATTCAAATTCAAATTTTCATCGGGTTCATTCAATGTTTCTTCTCCACCATTTTCAGAATTTGGTGCATCGACTTGGTACGAATTAACATTTTCATTATCAGCACCATTTATTCCTTCAGTGTCTTCAGCTGCTATTTCCATTTGGGGTTCTGCTGCAGTTTCCTCTTCCACATTTTCTGAATCCGGATCGTTACCACTGCTAATTATTTCTTCATTTTCTTCTGGCTGAACTGCTTCCGCCGCAGGTTGCGAATTTTCTTCATTTTCTTCTGGCTGAACTGCTTCCGCTTCAGGTTGCGAATTTTGTTCATTTTCTTCTGGCTGAACTGCTTCCGCCGCATGTTGTGAATTTTCTTCAATTTCCTCAGCATTTTCTGTTTCTGCTTCAGCAAACCTTCTTTCACGCCTATTTTGATCCAGTTCTTGCATCAATTCGACATATGACATGGCCATATTTTCATGTTCTGGGACATTTGCAAAATTTCCCATTAACTCTGGAACGTGGTGTTTTAGCTTTCGCAACTCGTGCTTTTTCTTTGCTTCCTTTTCGGCTTTGAAATTTAAATTAAATTATATTTCTAAAAAAACGTATAAAATGTAATCTAGTTTGTTATAGACATACCATCTGAAAGATCTGATTCGTTTATGTCCAATAATACATTGTGTTTCCGGTTAGGTTTACTGTGTATCTGTGTATTCCTTTCTAATTGAATTGAATCCATTGGATTTTTCACGCGGAAAGAATCAGTACTGGATACAAGTTGTCCTTGTGGGGACGAATCAATTAATGGGGCACACTGGATACTATCTATAAAAGGTTGTAAGAACCGGATAAATTTTGATTTTAATAGGAAATTTAATAATTTTTCTCACCTAAATTCCAGAGGATAGCGTGAAATACCAAGAGTTTTAAGCTTAGGTTGGCCATGATTTTAATCCGCAGCCACACCATTAGACTTTAAAGTGCTTTGTGATGATGTACAATATTTGGTTAGAAAACGATTGAATTTTTGCGTTTAAAAGAGAAATTTGTATTTGTCAATGAATAACTTTCTAAAATCAAACATTGTTTAATCTGAGAAGGAATTTAAAATCCCAAATGGAAAGTTTTATGACTGTTGCCTTGATTAAGTAATTTTTATACCAATTTTGAATAATGCTATTGAAAAGTTTTTATTGGAATTCAAATTAATGACCTTACATCAAAATGCCATGCTTAACCTCGCCGATTTCCGCCCCCGCCATTTTCGCATTTATACATTTTCTTCAATTTGTCGATATCCGTTTGTTGCAACGTTAATGATCCCACTTGACGCCCTTTCTATAAAAGGAACAAAAGCTAACCATAATATTTTATAAATAAAACGAAATTTATTTTCTTCAAATTTCGGCTCACCTTATCCAATATAGTATCTTGTCCATTAGCGCTAAACTCCCAAGAGCGATAGTGCATGATGCTCACTGTATTATAGCGAACGCCAAACGTGAGAACATTTCTCTTCTTATTAAAATTGTGTTGCTCTTTGCGAATAATATTGTTCCAAAGGATATTCACGTATCTATCTCTATCAGGTCTTGAATGCTCGTGCCTAAAAGCCGAAAACAAATTTAAGTAATTTAAGTAGAATTTAAAAATTGTACAAAAAGTATACAATATTTAAAAAATAAATATTTTAAGAAGAATTTTAAACAGTTAATATTACCAGAATCCCAGCGCATGAATAAATTCATGCATAATAGTTCCCATGCTGAGACAACCTCTAGCCAACGACATTTCCTGGCGTCCTCCCCTCTTCCCAATTTTGGAGAAGCAGTTACCATTGTCTTTAATATGAACATAGTCCCCAGATGGTTTTTGGTCACGCTTGTAAAGATAAAAATGAACGCAAACCGATGTTCTCAACCGGTGCATTGCTGCACTAATTATTTTCCGCTCATCGCTATCTGCAAGAAGAATAAGAAACATATCTCTAAATTGTAAAAGCATATTTAAAAAATGTAATGATCATTACCATAGCTCGGATCGATATAGACGCTAATTCCCTTCCACCACCTTTTATTATCCCCAACTATACCGTTGCGTGCCTCGACTGCCACATCATCTTTTTCGTCATCGGTGTCACACGTCATGTTCTGACTCCTTCCGTCTTTGGCAAACTTTGCTTCAATTTCGGAAGCTAAAATTGAGAATTATCAAAACATACATTTTTTAAATTGTGACAGAAATAATTAGCTCACATAAGTTTTCAGTTAAACTAACTTTCTGCTTCATTTTCAGGCTCTGGTGGCTCTAGCTTATTTTCTGGATCTATAGGCTCTGGCTCCGGCGTTGTCTCTTCTGTACTTTCTTCCCCAGTGTCAGGATATTCCATGTAACAAATAAAATATGTTGGAAGGTCACAATTTGTATTCCTCATGAATGGAATTGCTTCAGGATTACTATCAAATCCAAATGAAACACAGAGATCTTTCCGCCACCCATGTGGACCACCAGGATCCCGTTTTTTCTGTGTGCTCCAATGAAACAATCCACTGAAACTGAAGCTTCCGTTGTGTTTCTCTACTCCACGCTCTTCACTCTCGTTGAGATCTGGTTTCACGTGCCAAATTATGGGAGCTGTCATGTGAGATTTCTTGAATTTTCCAGAGGTCCAGTATTGAACGGTTGGCATTGGAACACGGAAAAAGTGCTTTTCCCATCGTAGAATAGCTCGAAAAAAGCCCATGTTTACGATAGCGTCCATGCTAAACAACTTCATTTGTTTGGCGTCGCATTGTTTCATTGCTTCTTTCCAAGTGGATTGATAGTTGCTCACAAAATACGCTCGTTCGGTTGCATTCACAAGTAGATGTAAATCGTGCTGAGTTGCATGCTTCCGATTTTCTTTTGCTGCAAAAGGATTTACACAAATATTTCAAACTAATTTACATACAGCAGGTTTTTAATATCTTAAATTTAAATTATAACAGCTCTTACTCTCTTTGCTGTCATTGTAGCATTGTGAATCTAGCAGATGCATGCAGAATACATGTGCAGTTTTGTTACAGTCGTAGTCAGCGGCTCCTGCAGCAGCGCCTTTGTGCTCTATCATAATTGTAGCACAATCTTCTGATTCGTGCTGGAACAAAATAGATCGTTTACTTATCTGCAAATGCATCTATTATCAATGTAGACTAGAATTTTAAACAAATAAAAACCTTGTCGTCCGGTTGTGAAGCAAGAAAGTTTTGATAGGTAATGTTTTTTCCATTCGCGTACTGATAAACACCTTCCATTTTAATGTCGTTTAAGCCAATAAAAAATCTACCACCACTCCCAGTTTTTACGTAGTAATTTCCTTGAATTCCAATAATTGTTACTTTAATGCCTTCGTTCTCATATTTTTTTATAAATTGTTGATACTGACCTTTTGACATAAAATCTTCAATGGTCCGGTGATCTGCGATCTCCTCAATTTCTGCAATTACCAAATTATACTTGCTGCAAACTTCTCTCGCTTCCCTGAAGTTATAGAGCCTCGATCTATCAACAAAAAATTTAGACTCATGTGCAACATGCGCCAGTGGCCCTCTAGCCCCTTCACAATCATATCCATCAGTAATTAATTCCACGTCTAAAACATGTGTCAAAACGTTTTTCTTCAGGTGAGAGTTGTCCACTATTACAAACCCATCGCCATCATCACCCCGATTCCCATCTTCTTGTTCCGTTTCGTCGTTTTCCACAGGGCGAACTAGAGTTCCAGCCCCATAAAGCTGGGGCATTGCGACAACCTCGTCGTTTTCATTCTTATTATCCAAATTTGGGGCGGATTGAGAATCCATGTCAGAATCCGTTTCTGCAACAGTTTCAGATTGGGGTTGTTCCACATCAGTTGCCACTTCTGGCTCGGAGTCATAATTTTCTACTGGGTTCAATACGGTTTCGGCACCATCTGGCTGGACCTCAGCAATTTCGTCGTTAATTTCATCTTGAGATTCTTCTTGAGGTTGGGGTTTATCGGCTTCAGGAGGTAGTTCTTCTTCTACAGAGCCGAATCCGTCTCACCTTCTTCTACTATATCTGGTTCAACGTCTTCAATTCTCACATCAACTTCAGTTTCTGAATTTTCTAAGTTGTCGTCGTCACTCAACATTTCCTGGTCCTCTTCCATTGGGCTCAATTTTGGACCGTCTTCCTCTGCCGCATCTTCTGGGGATCTGGAGTTTCTTACATGATTGAATTCTTTCAGTTCTTTTATTGGTACTGCGTCAGTAATTTTTCCTGTAATAAAAAATGTGGAAATTATGGTTAATAAGCAAAATATGAAATATAATAGAGTTAATTTTTTCTGTATTTTTAACATAGAGTTGTGTTACCTAATTCCAGAAAAAGCACATGCAAAGTAAATAATATTTATTGAATTAAATGCCATCACGGACGTTAATGCAAGTTTGGCTGCGCTGATTTAAGCCGGTAACGAGTTGTATAATAGTCGGTTATTAAGGAAAAGTTGTTAACGTGGTTTTTAAGTATAGACCTTGTGCCTGATAGTCAAAACGTGCAATTCTTTTTGTTCAAATTACAATTAAAAAGATTAGAAAGTAAAATATTCTATATTATTTCTATCCAAGCTTTCTAATGGCTTTGACTAACTGTAGCGGGTTCTTATTTTATACCTATATTCTGTCAAAATTGTATGCATTTTCCCATATTTTGCTCCACGGGAAGGTAATTAAAGGTAACAATATAGATGGTTGCCTGTAATAATTGACGAGCCAAACGTAATCCATCACCTAAAACTATTGAATAAATTTGGTCATGGCTGGATTAACGTATAGATGATGAGAAAGGAATCCCGTGTTAATATTCTGTTGCATTGGTTTCACCAATTTTCTTCAATGATGATGATAGCTGCTAGTGAGGTAAGCATCCTTTGGTAAAATTGTCTATCAGATACAAATCCAGTTTCCGCAACTAACATCCGGTTTTTCATTTGCTTTATAAATATTAGGATTTGTCATTAAAAGTAGGTTTTTCAATGTCAATGGTTAGAATTTTTCAATAAATCTGGAGAACTAGTTTTTTTAATTACATTTTGAAAATTGTAGCATTGCGATTGTCAGCCCAGAGCATGCATAAAAAATTGTAAATGTTGTTGCAATCGTAAATCAGAGCGCTCTGAAGAGAGAGAAAATCTTCAGTATTACTGTTTTTGAAATTAAATTTTATTTGTAAATGTAATTGTTCAATTAAATCGTACCTTTTACACGTATTCTAATGTATTCCTAACCACAATCTCCGGTTCAATTCAAATAATTTGGTTGAGACAGAATAAAAATTTTGATAAATATGGTATCTTCTCAATCTTGTTTTTAAGAACTATTTTATTTTATAGCCATTTATGGTCATACTGGAAAACCTGGTACCATTGCTGCTTTCTTCAGCGTTCAGGCTCGGTCGCGTCCTAAAACTTCTGCAGAAACATGTAAGTATATTGGATTTTCAGTATCGGCAGAAAGTTCCAAAATTCTTGTCCAATCGTTACATTCTTAAAGGAGAAAATTCAATGCATAGCTAATTTATAACGTTTTATAATGCAACGTTTTTTATTTTAGATCTGGTAATGGGTTTCTTCCTTAGAATGACTGTAATATATTGTAAAATTTTGTACGAAATGAATACAAATGTTTCGAAAAAATTAAACACTTTCTGCAACCCTAAAATTATCTTGACTATAAAACTTGTGGTAAATGTAACTAGATTGTTTTAGCCTATTTTAAATCTTCTTCCCAGGTAGGTGCCTTCGCCGATCCTTGTTATGTAGACTTCGAGGCTGGGGTTTTCCTCCCCCGCATTTATACATTTTTTTCAATTTTTCAACATCCGTCTTTTGTAACTCCAGTGATCCCGTATGCCCTCCTTTCTATACTCATAAAAAAGTTGACATTTTTTAAATAATTCTGCGCATTAATTCAATTATTTGCCCATTTTTTTAAATAAAATTTTCACCAACCCAATCAATTATAGTGTACCTTCCGTTCGAACTAAACTCCCACGACCTATAATGCATGATACTAATTGTGTTGTATGGAATGCCAAATGTAAGAACGTTTTTCTTTATCTCAAAATTGTATTTATGTTTTGGAATAATATTTTTCCAAATAATTTCAACATATTTGTCCCTATCTGGCCTGGAATGTTCGTGCCTAAAATTAATTAAAATTAGTAATTTCTTAACTCCAAATAAATTTTACCAATTAAATAAATTTTAAAAACTTTTACCAAAATCCCAAGGCATGTATTAGCTCATGCATAATAGTTCCAATATGTAGGCACCCCCTTCCAAGCGACATTTCTTGAGCCCCGCCCTGTTTTCCAACATGGGAGTAGCATTCACCCTTATCTCGAATATGAACATAGTCTCCACAAGGCCGCTGGCCAGGTCGAAATACTTTGAAAGGAACGCAAACCACTTTACTCAACCGGTCCATCGCGTTGTTAATCATTGTGCGCGCATTAGCATCTGTAAAAGCATTTAATTTCTTAGCCTTAAATCATTCTTCAATTCAAAAACAAAACGACTCTAAATCTAACCATATTTCTCATCGATGTATACATTGAAACCAGTATGCCACCTAAATTTGTCCCCCATTATCCCACTACGCAATTGGACATCATCGTCTTTGTCATTTGTTGTACAGGACACGTTAAAGCTAATTCCTTCCTTGATCCACATGGCTTCAATCTCAGCAGCTAGTTAATTATACCAATTTTAAAAAACTGAAGACAAGTTCAATATTTCAAAATTCTGTAAAAAAATTTAAGCACCTTTCAAAACTTACTCTTCGTTTCATCTTCAGGTTCGGGGGGTAAAAGAAAATCTCTTGGACAGGGGCGGACTGGTTGTATAATTGCAGATGTTGTATGAATTATTGGATTATCTGTTGTATGAATTATGGGCTCATCTGTTGTTGTGGGTGCGTCTGTTGTTGTAGATGTAGACGTTGTTTCTTCGGTAGTTGTTTCCTCTTCACTTTCTTCCCCAGTATCAGGATATTCCACATAACATATAAAATAGGTTGGAAGGTCACAATTTGTATTCCTCATGAATGGAATTGCTTCAGGATTACTATCAAATCCAAAATGATACACAAGATCTTTCCGCACCCATGTGGACACCAGGAGTCCCGTTTTTTCTGTGTGCTCCAATGAAACAATCCACTGAAACTGAAGCTTCCATTGTGTTTCTCTACTCCACGCTCTTCACTCTCGTTGAGTTCTGGTTTGACATGCCAAATTATGGGAGCTGTCATGTGAGATTTCTTGAATTTTCCAGAGGTCCAGTATTGAACTGTGGGCATTGGAACACGGAAAAAGTGCTTCTCCCATCGTAGAATAGCTCGAAAAAAGCCCATGTTACGATAGCGTCCATGCTAAACAGCTTCATTTGCTTTGGTCACATTGTTTCATGGCTTCTTTCCAAGTGATTGATAATTGCTAACAAAATAGGCACGTTCGGTAGCATTTACAAGCAGATGTAAGTCATGCTGAGTTGCATGTTTCCGATTTTCCTTTGGCTACAAAAAATATAAAAGCAGACTTCCCAGAGAATTTTAGAATTTTAACATTTAAAATTAAAATCCACATCACTTACTTTCTTTGCTATCATTGTAGCACTGTGAATCCATCTGATGCATGCAAAATACATGCGCAGTTTTGTTACAGTCATAGTCTGCAGCTCCAGCAGCACCGTCTTGGTGTTCTTTCATGATTGTTGCACAATCCTCCGATTCATGCTTTAAGCAGAAACAAAATTTTGAATTTTAGTCATAAATATTTTACTGTCAATAATTAAACAGTTGTTATTACTTTGTCATCGGGTTGTGACGGAAGAAAGTTTTGAAACGTAACATTTTTCCCGTTTGCGTATTGATACACGCCTTCAGTTTTAATATCATTCAATCCTATGAAAAACCTACCTCCACTCCCACTTCTAACATAGTAATTACCTGAAATTAAAAAAAAAATTAATAATTTTTTAAAAAACATAAAATTTCCTAAATTGTACCTTAACCCCACCGTTTGTTACAAACTGCTCAATTGTCCTGTGATCTGCTACCTCCTCAATTTCAGCAATGACCAAATTATACTTGCTACAGACTTCCCTCGCTTCCCTAAAATTATAAAGTCTTGCCCTATCAACAAAAAATTTAGATTCATGTGCAACATGCGCTAGTGGCCCTCTCGCCCCTTCGCAGTCATATCCATCAGTTATTAATTCAACGTCTAAAACATGTGTCAAAACGTTTTTCTTCAAGTGTGAATGATCTTCTTTTTTATGTCCGTCTCCATTATCACCAACATTCCAATTTCCCTCATCCCCTTCATCAGTTTGCAGAGGTCTCATTAAAGTTCCTGCTCCATAGACCATGGGAACAGCGACTTCATCATCTTCCTCATCTTCCTCATCTTCGTTTCGAGGTGTTTCAAACGAGGAATCCGAATCTTGGTCTAATTCCGCAATAATTTCTGATTGCCCCGTTTCCTCATTTTCAAGGATTTTCCCTTGCGTTTCAGTTCCATGTAATTGGTGTACAGTTTCTTCTGATAGTGAGTCATCGGTGGTTGCTTCCAGTGCGGGTTTTGAGTGCTTTTCTTGCGGAGTTTCTTCTGTCGATTCATCATCATCATCACTATTTCCATCCTTATCATCGTTTTCCTCATCATCGCTTTGGTCTTCAGTTTCCACTGTAGATAGTCCATGCTCATTTGCCTCTTCTTTGGCTGGATCAATTTTCATGACATTTTGCAATTCATTTATATCGTGTGGAGTTTTTTCAACGTCCTCGGGAACAAAATTTTTGAGCTTCGACACGCTTTTTCCGAATGCGTCCAACTTTTCCGCTTGCGAAAGATGAAAAATTATTTTTTAAATTTTAAAATTTAAATTTCCTGTTTAAAAATTTACCCAAATATAGGTCCTTCTCTTCTATATCCAGTAATACATCATCGTCATTTCGTTCCTCGACTTCGACTTCCTTTTCCATTTCCGGATTTAGGAGCGTTGCCGCTTCTGTCTGTGTACATTGAATCTGTAAATCTAAAACATAACTTAAAATTGAGTGTTCCGATTTCTTGGTACAATTATATATATTATTAATTGCTCACCTTGGTTAAAGCGTAAAAGAACCAAAACCACTGTAATGAACGCTAATTTTCGGATATAAAACTCAGCCATAATTGGGATTTTGTTGGATTCTAAAGTTCCACATGGTATTTTTAGGGTACTATTTAATGGAAAATTTAGCTGAAAAATGGAAAGTGAAAGTCTAATTTAGTGACGATGTTAGACCATGACCTACTTTTCCATTTGGAAAGTATAAAAATTGTAGTAAATTCTTTTCGTTTTCAGCATTTTTACAAATACAAAATAAAATCATTGTTTGGTAATATGTAAAAAAAACTTTCTAAAAACTATCGTTGTTTTGATCATATACGTTTTTGGAAAAAAAATTCAAATGGGAATGAAAATCAAGTTAAAATGGGAATTTGGGCTGGTTTTAAAAATGCTTTTGGCAAAAGGTTTTTAATGCAAAGCTTTAAAACTTTAAAATTATGCTTATTTTTTTTATTCAAATATGAAATTTGTTAACAAAAAATTTAAAAAAATTACTGAGAACTAGGTTGAGGTCGTACATATGGAACCCGATGGTGTAGCGCAAACTGTGGTCTGTGGTGATAGAGGATAAGAAACCTTTCAGAACGGGTAATGTCGGAAGGCAATATAATGGACGGTGTAAACGGGGTTGAATGAGATGCATGTGAGCTCGGTCGTGAAGGAGATGATGAGGACGATCTTGGGGGTAGCGGAGGAAGAGGACCCATGGGACCTGGTGGTTGAAATGTCCAGGCATTGAGATCCGCCTATGAAGTGGAGGCGGTCTAGGGGATGTTTGGCGATTTGCCAGTTGAAGTAGAGCTTCCTGAGGGCGATTTCGTGGATGTGGAACCTCCAGCTGTTTTTGAATTTGATGTTCCTGATGCGCTTCCTGTATCCACCTGTCTTTGATGATCCAGCAGCCGATAGTTCCGCCGTCCACCTGCTGAAGCTTCCACCGCACCACCTGCTGAATTGCCGCTTGCCACCACCTCGTTGAAGTCCACCGACTACACTAGCGGAAAAAGTCCCCATAGTTCCGCCGCCTTCCACCAGCTGAAGTTCCACTGCTACCACCACCTGAAGTTCCACCGTTACTACCAACTGAGGTTCCATCTGTCCCACACTGAATTGCCCCAGTCCCGCTGCCTGAAGTTCCATCTGTCCCAACTTCCTAACAGCTTCCACTGGCCAACCGCTACCGCCGCCTCCTGGATTCTCCCCGCTCACCTCTCGAATTTCCGTCCCTTCTGGGTTTTACCACAGCTCCACCTCCCAAATTTCCGCCTTCTGAGTTCCCCCCAGGTCCACCTCCCGAATTTCCGCCTTCTGAGGTTCCCCCACTTCCTGCCTCCCGAATTTCCACCTTCTGGTTCCCCAGCTCCACCTCCCGCATTTTCCGCCTAGCTGAGCCGCTTCGCCCCACTTCCGCCTGCCGCAAATTTCCTGCGTGCACCTGAGGAAGTCCCTACCACCTGAAGAGTCACCAGCCTCTTTTATTTCCCAGTTGATTTGAGTTGCCATTGCGATGAATGCCCATTATATAGGCGAGCATGACGCAATGCGATTTGAAGAGTCGGGAAGCATCCAACAAATCTCTTGCCGTTGGGAGACACCAATGTTTAATTTCCTATTCAAATTTAACGCTTAGTAAAAATATGATTGTATTTATTTGCATTCAGCACAATATAGAAAATGAGAGTACCTCGGAGAACGATGACGCCTGAGAGTTAGAATGCGAAAAAATATGAACCCGTTCATTCTGACTAAGGACGTTTCCTCACGCGTAAATCGTGATCGTCGAGTTATCACGCTCCGTTAAAAAAAATACCACAGAGATAAAAAAAGATACCAAATCTGCCCAAAACCATAGAACTAGTGTATAGCTAAGATAGCAATACGGAAATGGCTACTAATAGGTCTAACGTCCATGAGTTTAGTCAATGATTATTGGGGACATATTAAAGACCTCATGTCGGACAAATACATGTAACATCATACAAAATGCATTAATTATACGGTAATGTGCAATTATGTTTATCAAATGCAGCTACTTTCCATTCATGCACTGTTCTAAACGAGACAAAATATTCCTTTGGACAAAAATAAGAAATTATAGGTGGGGGAAAATTTCATCGTGAGAGTCAAATGCATTTGCACTTTTTCCACGCGTGTGGATTAATATTTAGACTTTGGAAAAAATCAAATAAATTTCTTGTCAAACTTTTCCAGTGTGCTGTAATTAACTCCAACTGGAATGTAATTTTCAAAGCATATGAAAGGCCTGTCGATATATTATTATACTGTATAAGGAATTGGAATTATTGACAACAAAGGCCAACGCATGATATTTTATGTTTGAGGAATATTTGCTGCCTATGATATAAAAGTGATTAAACATTTTAAATTATCCTTTGTATTTAAGTAGGCATTTTTAACGACACAGAGATTAAATTAATTTAATTTGAAATTAAATTTACACGTTTTTCGAATTTCTCTAATTTTAACGATTTTATAATTGTGGGGAGACTGCTACGATTTCGTTTTTACTTAAAACAGGTTATCATAAAGATTTTACCACATTGCAACTCAAAAACACGAAATGAACCACGCTGGAGAAAGAGAAGGCGAAGAATTTCAGCGATGCGCAAAATATTGCCGTGCTGAAAGCCGAGCCACAATTTGACTGAGTTGTGCGTGTTTGCCCGGTTGCACCTCCTGGCACAGTAGACATTACCGACGATGGACGAGATTAGCCCATAGGAGATACGTCCAAGTTAATGCACTGAATAGATTTTCAGCAAAATCTGGGTCAATCGCCATAAGAATCGCGCGACAAAAGATAGTAAAACCACCGATTTGCCGAACCACGTCGATGCAAAAGATTATTGACCGTCTGAATCGAGCCAGATATCACAATAATTTTTTGCCAAAAAATTCAAACTATGGAGTAAAGGTGTGGAAGTTGAAAATGCGACGAAACGTGGGCCGGACGCGTCATCCGATTTGCGAAAGATGCGGGCCAGTATTTGGTGCGTATTTGAACATAGTGAACTCGGTTCTGTGCTACCGTGTCATGCCGAATGCCAAACTTATTAAGATTTAAATGAACACTTGGGTACAGAAAGGGCAGACCGAAGCACGTCACAAATTATTCACCAACGCAAACACTCATTTAAACGGGTGTTATTGACATTGAAAAAGAAGTGTAGGTCGCAAAGTTTAATTTTTGTAGCTGTTATAGACTACACTAACTTGAAGTAAAATCCTGAGTATTTTTAGAAATTTAACAATAATATATCGAATACAATATAAATTTTGGAGCAAATATAAAACATGTTAATTTCAAATCGACTTTTAAACCATGGCGTATATACCAAAAAATGCAAACAATTTAAATTTGGACATGGATTGTTATAACTGAAAATACAAAAACTCTACAATACATGCTATTTTTAAATTAAAAAAATACAAGCATTCAAAATGGTTTCGCCCTTCTTTAAAATTTTTCAAACTTGAAAAACAAGTTTTTGTTTGAAATAATCGTTGTTCCTTGAGTTCCGACATTAAGACAACCGTTTGGTTATACTATGTAGTCGTTGTTCGGCACAACACAAAATCCCTCGCATACAACTGGACACTGAAAAGTTTGGTTATTTCGTAGATTCGTAGATAATCTGTTATTAATTCAATCAGAAGCGTTTTGCTGAGTTTATTAAAACCTTTCTCGTCAAGGTGACAATGAGAATACATGACAATTTGATCGATAAAAAATGACCCACGTTTCAAATTGACTACAACTCACTTACTTTTGAATTTCCGTTTTGTTCTTTTTTATAACAAAGTATATATATAAAGGCAACAGTGTGCAGTATTTACTTCAACCTTAAAAAACCTTCCCAACATTTTAGAATTAACTTTAGTCACTTAACTTAACTTCTATCATGACAAGCACCGTATCATCACCGTTATTTAAAAAAGCTTTACTATTTTACAACCATAAGGCATTTTTTTCTATACCCAGGAATATTTGCCCTAAACATTGGTAAAAACAACAAACTTTCAGTTTCTGCTAATAAATTATTAAGCGTGCGAAGAATTCCATGGCTAGTTTTCTTCATAGTATTCACAATAATTCTTAGATTTGGATCCAAAGTACTAATGTGCGTCACTTATTTTTAGCCAACTACTAAAATCAACATAACACCGTACAACTACACAATGTTTTTCTGCCTTTTATTGTGTATATCCTGGCAAATTATTGGAACCTACTTATTGCTAACAAAACCAGTAATCCTAAATGGCGTCAACGCATTGCTAGAGCTGGAATATAACAGTGAGTAAAAAAGAACAAAAAATTTATCCAGGTTTAAACTAACCAAATCTTTCAATTAATATCTAGTCTGTCAACGTGCTTCAGCAAAAAATTCCAGATCACGGACTGTTGGATCTGTAACCAAAAAAATTGGAGGTTACTTTTACACCATAACGGTTGTGCTTGCAGTTTGTCCAATTTGGTCAGCATTAATGCTATACCATACAGACACATTCTACTTTTTATTGGAAGAGTACATACTGCCTTCTCCATATGACCGCTTTGATTGTCATAACCCCAATTTTTAGACTGTTCTTGAGCATAATAATACTTGCCGACGCTGCCAGGTGTGCCGTATTTTTATTAATGTTAACTACTATTGGAATTTTTGTAACCAAGTCGGTGATTTGTAATATTTCTAATTCAAAAGAGAAATTTGGAACTTCACTCACGTTAGTTGTCGATAGACCATTTATATCTACAACATTTTACGAATTGCGCTTACGGCTATATTTGAAAAGATACGCATGATTATTATGCTGTTGGTGCTTACTAGTCAGCTTCTAACAGTTATGACTTGTTGGATGGCTATAAAATGTTGGGGCCATAAGCACTACTGATGTCACTGTTGTGTGCGGTGGGGGCAGTTGTTTTGTTGTCGGTGGAAATGGTGTTACTACCAGCTGCAGCAAGACTCCGAGAAGAAAGTTTGAACCTGCTAAAGGAAAAGAGAAATAGACACTTTGGCTCCAATTTAAATGGTAGTGTACGATATTACTTGTATATTAGATGGAAGGCGCAGTGGAGCATACACATTCCTTGCGGAGATTTGTTTGTATTTAAACACAGCACTTTTTCTAACTACTTTTTGGTTTTAATTGACAATCTCACAAACGCTGTGCTATTGGTTGATCCTTTATAAGATGAATAATGTCGGTTTGGTCTATAATCCAGTGGAATATAAAAAGAAAATGTTTAATAAATATATAATAATCATATGCAAGCATTGAGGCTTAAATAAAGATTTAGCAAAATTTAAGGTTAATTGCTTGAAACTTTACGGTATAGTAGCACTAATAGAATTATGGTGAGGTGAGGAAATTGTTTCCCAAAATTTATAAACCATCATATACATAGTTATATTGAGTGTTGTGAGTATTTTACATTATTCAGTAGTTGTATCAAACTTAAATATAATATTGTAGCCCCTCATGTATATGTACATGCACACCGTAGAATGAATATATACAGCAGAATAGGAGGATAAGGACAGAGTTGGAATCAAGACACAGAGCTGATAGCATCATACTCTCTTACAATTCTCATACACACATTCAGGGCTACAATTTCCTTCCAGGCTTTTTCAGTCTTCCTGGTAGTGTAGTTCCAAGAAATATGTATATTATTATTATTTCTTATTGAATGTTTTCTTGAAATAAATAAAGTTAATTGTAGTTTCATTAGTATCAAATCTTGGTCTTTAATCCTGCATTTACTAAATCATAATAAAGAACTAGCGCAGACAGGAACTTTTCACACAGATAGAAAAAGACATGTCACAATATGTAAGCAACGAAAACAACTGTTTCAATGCTCAGCCTATGTGCTTGTATCTTGAAACTAAAACGGAATGTGGGACACGTTGAGATAGACATCTTTTTTCAAAAAAGGATAACCGTGATGGGTATTGTTAGTCATGATGGAATAACTGAGTTAATCAGGAGACACGTTGTTTTGAGCTAGATTTAAAATTTAATGAAAACGTATTTTTATAAGTTGTCTTTGACTAATGATTTCTGACCTTGCCTACGTATTTCTACAGCAAAGTAAATTTAATTTGAATTGAAGCAGCGCGCCAGTCCCAGTCGAAAGAGTTAAAATCATCCATTTACCAAACATCCGAATTTTTCAAAAAGTTGGAAAATTGCCTGTCGTATTGGAGAAAGCAAGGGGTATTTTTAGTTCATTATAGCTCCTCCATTTTTTACTATTCCCCCATGTTAAACATCCTACAAATGCTTAGTAAGCAACTCATAATTAATTAGGTGCTGATGCATTGTCTCAAAGAAAAAAATTACGTGAAGATTTTGTTAACAATGATTTTATACCATTTAAAACCTCAGGTTGTCAAAATAATGACGATTTGAGATTTACACATAACTTTACGTGTGTTGCTTGAATTTTTTTAATTCGCGATTTTAAATGTGCGGTTTCATTTGATTATAATTTTCTATAATGTTTAGTCCTATTTAGCCAAAGTTATTATCAGTATGGGTTGCATGATGTAAAAACCATTCTGATGCAACTTGCATCAGAATGGTTTTTACTAAAGCATTGATGTGTAGTTATCATATGGAATGTTTTGTTATCTCGGCGTTTAGAAAATATCGATTGGAGTAGTTGTTGCAACTCTTCAAACTAAAAGCTTAGATTTACAAATATGTTAAAAAGAAAGAAGAGTAAGGAATCCATGGGAAGAATTATTTCTTTTTAAACCACAACACATTAATTTAAGAAGTTAATTGGCAATTTCGGTAATACATGCATGCTTATTTATTCTTTAAATCAAATGTTAGTTAAAAGTTTTAATTTGATAGATGTAAAGACTACAACTAGGCTTGATCAAATTAAAACTTCTTTTATAGCATTAAAATAACTGATATAGAGTACAAGCTAAAGGTGGAGTCAAGTAAAAGTATTTCAAATATAAATCGGCATTAAAAGCGAAGCGAATATTGCTAAAAACAATTTCAAACATTTCTTTTTTTGACTTGCTTACATGCAAATACTAACGTTTTACAAAGACAACTGCTACGAATAACACAAAAATAAAAAAATGTTTTCGTTGATTGCTTCAAATAAAACCAGCTAAAAAAATTGGCTTTCTAAAACACTTTAGTATTTTTGTGAGCTGCAAAGATAGTCGGTTAGTTATGTTGACTCTGCATTTGGTTTGTGCATATCACAATTCCTGGCACGCCTATAAACTTTTTATTTGCGTCGTATAATCTCTATATTCAAAGCAAAGCATTTTTATATTTTAATAACCTTGAATGATAAGGTGAAAATTTTGAATTTGTATTGTTGAAACATTGCCAATAGGGTTTGAGATTAGAATACTGTATTGAATATCAAACCGAACAGTAAAACGTCCCCCGTCAAAGATTTGTTACATTCCACTTTCTCCTGAACGTTGCTTTGGTTCATTTTTACATTAAAATAAATAAAAAGGCAACGGTTTGTTACACGTAAGTTTCTTCTTGAAACTCGCCGAGAAAATCTTTTCACAGAAAAAGAACTTCATATAAAGTTACAAGAACTGCTGAGTATAATGTAAGAGATATGTAGAGAAGTGTTATTTGGTAAAGCCAATGCGAAACAGTTAACACATAACCAGGTTTCTAATATAAAATCACAGAATAAAAAATCAAACCAAATAGCGTCTTTCTTAGCTCCTTGTTTACAAAGTAAACCCCTCCAGAACTGACTAGTCATTAAACCTAACATCCGTCATGTCAACTACCGTTCAATCGCCGATATTAAAAAAGGCTTTACTGTTTTACAACCATAAAGCTTTCTTTTTTCTCTATCCGGCTATATTTACCGTTACCATTGATAAAAACGACAAACTTTCAGTTTGGGCAAATAGGGATTTAAGCGTGCGAGCAATTCCATGGATGATTTCCTTCATTATATTCACAGTAATTCTTGGATTTGGATCCAAAGTACTAATGTGTGTCACTTATTTTTTGCCAAGTACCAAAATGAACATAACACCATACAACTACACAACGTTTTTGACCCTTTGTCTGTGCCTTTCTGTGCAAATAATTGGAACATACGTATTGCTAACAAAGCCAGTAATCCTGAATGGCGTCAACGCACTCTTGGAACTGGAATATAACTGTGAGTAAAACGAGTCAAAAATCAATCCAAGCTGCCATAAATAACTAAAACGTTTCATTATTTTCCTGCCCATCTAGCTACTTCAGCTAAAAATTCCAGATCGCAGACCGTTAAAACTATAAATGAAACATTGGGAGGCTACCTTTACACCTTTACGATTTTATCTTCAGTTGGCTCATTCTGCATTAGTATTACAGCCTGCTACACTCAGACTGACACGTTCTACTTTATATTGGAAGAGTACATACTGCCTTCACAAATTGAGCGCCCAGTTGTTTTGATTGTCATAACAACAATTATTAGACTGCTCTTGAGCATAATAAGCCTTGCCGATTTTTTTAGGTTTGTCATCTTTTTAGTAATCTTAATTGCTATCCCTGTTTTTGTAACCATTTCAGTGATGCGTATTTTGTCTACTTCGCAAGGAAATTTCGGAACGTCACTCACGTCAGTTTTTGACAGATCATTTTTTACTTACACTATAATACGAATTGCGGTTACAGCTATATTTGAAAAGATTGGAATGTTTACTTTCCTGCTGGTGTTAGTTAGTCAGGTTCTCACCATAATGACTTGTTGGATGGCTATAAAATGTTGGGGCCATATATCGATATTTATGTCGCTGTTATATACCTTGAAGGCAGTCATTTTGCTGTCAGTGGAAATGGTGCTACTACCAGCGGCAGCAAGGCTTCGAGAAGAAAGTCTAAATTTGCTAATACAAAAGCAAAATGGGTACTACGGCTCCCGTATAAAAGGTAGTGCACGTCATTTCCTGTATATTAGATGGAAGGCTCACCGTAGCGTAGACTTTCCTTGCGGAAATTTATTTGTATTTAAACGCAGCTCTATGTCTAGCTATTTTTTGGTTTTAATTGATAATCTTACAAATGCTGTGCTATTGGTTGATCCTTTATAAGATGAATAGGGTCCGAAGAAATATATTTAAAAACATGTATTATCTGTATGCAATTATACCTCAAAATCGTTAACATATACTCTACAGTATACCTAAAAATCTGTAAAAATGACTATATATAGCTAAAAATCAGAAACATATGCTGAAATATACCCAAAAATTGCTAAAATATATCTTGAAATATATCTGAAAATTAGTAAAATATGTTGTAAACAGATACAAACATTCTGAGAACTATAGGTTGTTTTATCGAGAAAAAAAAATTTGATTTTTTTTTTCTCGATTAATTAATCGATCCGTACAATATCACAAACATATTCAAGCAAACAGTTTCATTTCATAGTTAATTCAAGGTGACAAGTCAGAGCCAAACCAAGGTTTTCTAAACTTCAATTTTTAAAATTTCCATTCAAGGAGGCTTTTCCCATACTAAACCCCTTTCAGGTTCGACTATTGTCAAAGGACAAAATTTAACGATGCTATAACTAATTGCTCTAAATTAACATAAGCATCTACCACGTTTCCACTTATAGTACGAGAAACATTTTGACTGCCCCATAACCTAGACATTATCAAAGTAAATATTTCCTTAATTTTACTATGCTTAGAATTTTCTAGTATTGTATCCAATATTTACAAAAATTCGAACTTTTTCCTGAAAACGGTTATTTTTCTTACGATACATGTAAAAACCGCAAAATATATCTAAAATATGCCTAAAATCCCAAAATATGCAAAATATACCGAAAAAACGTGGTCTCAATCGACCAATTTTTGTGCGTACTGTTCAAATGCCAAATGACATAACTTTTAGTTTACAAACAAAAAGTATGCAAAATCATAAAGTTCCGGACCTCAAAGATAAATAATTTCGGTTTAGTCTGAAATCCAGTGGAATATAAAAAGAAAATGTTTAATGAATATATAATAATCATATGCAGGCATTGAGGCTTAAATAATGATTTAGTACAATGCAAAATTTAAGGTTAATTGCTTGAAAATTTAGGGTATAGTAGCACTAATAGGATTATGGTGAGGGAATTGTTTCCCAAAATTTATAAGCCATCATACACATAGTTTTATTCAGTGTTGTGAATATTCTACTACATTATTTAGTAGTTGGGACATGTCGAGATAGACGTCTTTTCTAAAAACGGGATGACCGTGACAGATGGTGTCGTCATGATCGGATGACTGAGCTAATCAAGAGAAATGTTGTGTTTTGAGCTAGATTTACAATTTAATGACAACGTATTTTTGTTAACAAGTTGTCTTCGACTAATGATTCCTGACCTTGCCCACGTATTTCTACAGCAAAATAAATTTAATTTGAATCGAAGCAGCCGACCCTGCTGAAATTTTTAAAATCATCCATTACCATACATCCGAATTGTTCAAAATATTGGAAAATTAAAATTGCCTGTCGTATTGGAGAAAGCAAGCAGTATTTATAGGTGAAAATAACTACTCCATACTTCACTAAACTTTGGCTAAAACAATGCCTGTAAAATTGTCCCTAAAAGTTTGGATTTTTTTCGTTCCCAGCATTTAACACACTGTGCATTTTAACATGGGCTGTCGGCTAACGAAAACTCGTCCTTTCAAATAAAGAAAAAACCGAAGAATAAACCATCTAAAATATTTGTTTAAAAAATCTGCCTTTTCCCTACATTTTTTCTTCAGTTTACCGCAAATGGAAAAATCATAAGTCAGACAGTTTATACCTTTTCAATGTAAAAATTTTATTTTAACATGGCTAAACCACAAGTTTTAATCAATATCCAAAATTCACGGAATAACTCATGAATTTTTTACGAAGAATGGAATGTTAGAGGTAGTTCAGCCTTAGCTTGTATTGGCTTTATATGGATGTACTTGGAAAAAAAAATATGCACAATAGATTTTATTTGCGCTCAAGGATTCCTCTAGCCAATTTATTTCTTTGGAGCTCTGCATTCAGTTTGAGATAAAAATTCAAATCATTAGCATCGTTTAATATCAGCCTGAGCAACATGAGAGAATTGTCACTACATCAACTATTACTTTTCTTTCATCTTTCGTGGTTAAAAAAAAGTTTGCTTTCTTTTCAATCCATTTTAGTGCGCGTCAACGCCATTCCCTCGTTTCTACATATAGTGTTTCTTACTGGGATTTGGGGATTCGTTTATTCAGAAACAGACTATAGAAAAAAGTTTCAATCGGTCTCCAAGACTTGCCAAAAGCATCGTTTTAAAAACTCTTCAGAATATAAATTGATTATGGCAACTAGCGTACTATCCCCGTTTGTAAAAGACGCTATACTATTTTACAGTCAAAAGTCCTTCTTTTATCTCTACCCGTGCGTATTTGCCATTAACATTGATAAAAACTTCAAACTTTCATTCTGTGCCGATAAGGTATTAAGAGGGCGAACCATCCCATGGCTTATTTCCTTTGTAGTAATTACAGTAATTCTTGGATTTGGACCAAATACACTGATGTGCTTCACTTGTTTCTTGTCAAGTACCCATATAGACATAAAACCATACAACTATATCGCGTTTTTAGGTATAAGTCTGTGCGTTTTTAGCCAAATCATTGGAACATGTGAATTGCTAAACAACGCAACTATTTTGAATGGCGTTAACACATTGTTGGAATTGGAATATAACAGTAAGATAAACTTTTATTGAAAACATGTGTGCAAATATTTTTTAAATTCCGATTTATTTCAGGCCGCCAACGTCCCAGATTGCGGAACGATGCAACACAACATAAAAAATTGGGGTCTTATATTTATACAATTACAGTTCTTGCTGGATTTTTACCTTTATGTGTCGGAGTTGCAAGCTGGTACAAACAATTGGACACGTGCTACTTTTTATTTGAAGAGTTCTTGCTACCCTCTCCATTTGATCGTAAAATATCATGGATTGTTATCACATCACTTGTTCGACTACTTATAAACGTCGTAGCCGTGGCGGAATTTTTTAGGTTTGCGACATTTCTGGGATTACTAATTTGTATCTTTGCTTTTGTAACCATTTCCGTAATACGTAATTCAAACCATTCGCATGCTATGGTTGGGGTGTCAGTCACATCAGTTGTCGATAGATCTTTCTATGAGTACAACATAGTTCGGATTTCAGTTGCAGTCATATTTCAGAGGCTTGGAGTGTTCATTTTTTTGCTCGTATTCCTTAGCCAAGTGCTTACAATAATGTTTTGGTGGGTGGCTCTAAAATGCTGGGGTCATATACCAATGTTATTTTCCATTTTGCTCGGATTATTGGCAGTTGTTTTGCTGTCACTTGAAATCTTGTTGCTACCTGCAGCAGCAAGAATCCGAGAGGAGAGTCTGAACGTGCTAACAGAAAAGCGGGGTAAATACTACGGCTCCCGTATAAAAGGTAGTGTACGACATTACCTGTATATTAGATGGAAGGCACAGCGGAGCATAGACATTCCTTGCGGAGATTTGTTTGTATTTAAACGCAGCACCTTTTCAAACTACTTTTTGGTTTTAGTTGACAATCTTGCAAACGCTGTGCTATTGGTTAATCCTTTGTAAGTTGGGGTACGCATGTATAATTTTAGCCATGGTCAGGGATCAGAAGCCATTGGAATAGGTTTTAGTATTTGTGATATAGAAATAATTTTTAGCATTTCAATTTTTTTCAACGGTTTTTGTAACTGAAAAACATGTCACTTTCAGCATAGAACAAGAATTAAATTATAAACTAAACTTTGTGAAATTTATTGCTGTTTTCTAAATAAATAAAACAACGATTATAAAAATGTTTAAATGTTCCGTTTTATGAGGTTGCGTCAGTTAAATAGTGTGTAATACCATTCAATCCAATTTTTAGTACAGATTTGACCCGTTTTCTACTGGCATGCACATGGTCTTTAAATACTATGCTACCTTCATCCCGTTTTTTGCATACTAGCATTCTATGCATGATGCAATGTATGATAAACTCGCCTAATTTCCAAATTTATGCTTTGGCAAGAACGACAGCTATCAAATTGAGTGCCAGAAATATAATAAAATTTTTTAATATTTTTAGTCTGCTATTTCCATTCATGTTGGTTGTGTTGGCCTCTTGTTTAAAGCTGTTTATGCTTTTTTTTGCCCTTCTCATGGGACCCTTTTTGAATATTGGCCTTTGTTCATTTGCCCCGGCTGTCAAGTGTGAATTATGAGGAGGTTTTTTTTATTTTCCACATAAGGTGACCAGATTTTCAAATATCCAATGGGGTACAGCTAAAAATTCATAACTAACTCAATTTGAGAGTTCAAATAATACAGGGATAACATGGATTTTACAGCTATGCAAAGTCCCTGTAACATTCGTCAAAAAGCGGCGATGGCAAAATTGCCTTTTTACAGCATGCAATACTGTGAATTGGTCATGGAAGGAAGTCAATGGAAATCTGAAAGAGATTCGTCGAAATGCTCAAAATGAGCTGTTTATGCGTACATATGGATATGAGTTTCATCTCCATTCATTTTGCGCATACACAATATGCACATCTTATCATCATCGTTAATATCAATGAGTCATACGTATGTTTTACTATTATTCTGGACAAAATTTCAGATATGAATGAATAATAGCTTTTGTAAGGGGGGCTATTCCATCCAATAATGAAGGAATTCCATACAACATACCGGTCTCATAATTAGCTAAACGCATTCTCATGGCTTGGAGTTTGGCTGGATAAAATGGCAACCAAATCATTACAATTTTTCTCAACATCATTTCGCATTGTGAAAGAAATAGCAGAGTTCTTTGATTGCCTTACTATAATGGCTGTAACAAATGAGGTACATTTCGTTTGTAAAATTATTTTGTTTACCGTTGCTGTCTTGAATGGTGTACCGATACCTAAAGAACTGTTAACGAAGGACAAGTCACAAATGCAAGTACAAATTGAAAGATATAGTATAATATGGCTTTGTACTTTTAGAATAGAATGTACTAGTATGACTCAATGATTGTATCAACACGACACGATTGTAAACAAACCACAAGTCAGCAAGAAGCATCGTTGAAAATGTAATATATGTTCGCCTAATATGAAGGTGGAGAATAGA
>LJIJ01002290.1:0-28866 GCA_001718145.1 Orchesella cincta
GTGAATAGTTATAACGGATAAAAACACTCCAAAAATTCTTTGCCAATTTTTTATTCCAAATATTTAAGATACTGTTTAAACCGATCAGAAAAATCGTAAACCAAAAAAAATTTTTAATTCTAGAATTTTTAATTTCCTTATTCGCTGTAGTACTTGCTTACAGCTAAAAGAAAAGTTTTCGACAAACCTTTCGGTGGTAAAAAGTAAATTAATATATGATAAACAAGCAATTTTGACAAACATACTTACATTAAGCAACATATTGGGAAGATAATGCCGTGTAATTAATGTTTAAATTGAAAGTTATATTGCGTGCTGCTGGGAAATTGACAAATAAATGAGAGAAAATTAAAGTTGTAACTAATCTTTTGTGATTAAAATCGGACTGTTTTTAAATTACCAGAAACAAACACTCAGCTCATAGATTTAGATATTCTCTTCGATAAAATAGACGACAAATTTTCATGTATACAAGTTTTAGGTATATAAGGAGATATTCTGTTTAACCAAAAATATTTATGTCTACCGCGTTCTAGTAAGTAAAACTGCATAAAGTACCTAAAAATTACAGTAACTTTTGCTACCTTAGAAAACATTTTGGAGAAGAGGAACCACAATATGGGAATACTTCTACGAAAATACATTTAAACGGTTTTTAAATGCATACTTGGCGTTTTGACATTAATTTTCCTTTTTTTGTGACATTTATTACATCATACATGACTCAACGTGACCGTCCTACAATGTTTAACGCTGTTACTTATTGACTTTACAAATAATAGAGAAGCAACGAGCAAGTATAAATATTCAATTTTTAGAATTCACCCTACCCATTTCAACTGCAAAAACAATAACCCGACTCCAAAAAGCAGGAAAATTACGTAAAATAACGCTAGAATATTATATTCAAGGGAAAGACCGTCTCTAATTGGTGTATTTTCCATTTTAACATTTATTTGCACTCAACCACTGCTTCCAAAAACCGAAATTCCAGAATACTCAAATATCTCATCCTCCGAATTAGTAATTCCTCCACTTTGTTGGCAATCACCACGCCGAATACGTTAGAAAACCTAAAGCCGTATACCAAATTCATTTTCTACCGAAATTAGCTTCATTCCCAGCTCTGTGTTCACTTATGTACCAAAATACCAAATTTTCAGTTAACCCTTAACAACATCTTAGCGCGCGGATAATTTTCTTCTGGCTTCTTTCCCATGAAGCTCGGTTCCGTGTATTTTCAATAATTTTTTTAATTTCAACATTCTTAGCAACGTAAACGGCATCATTACAATGTTTTTCCAACTTTCTAGAATAGCGAAATCTTCCTGATTTGAACTGGCTCAATCTGCCTAAACAACTGGACAAGAGATTATCATACCGGAATGTAAAATTATACTTACCATTAATAGTTTTGTTAGTACCAGATTTAAAATACTAAGCTCCTTGCCAGTACTGGTAAAACCTTGGAAAAAGCTTAAACCTTTCCAAAGAACTTCTCAGTAAACAAGAAACTATGTCTCTTGAAAACCTGCTACAAAATGTTTTATCAGGATACGATAACCCACACGTGTCATTCACTAGCAACTTAAAGTTTCCTAAATTGTAAAATGTTTCAGGTCGTTAAAATTTCCGTGGGAGCGATTGTTTTAGCAAAGTTGTTGCCACGATAGGAATTACTCAAAACAATGGAAATGAGCAACCACACAGCAAACCAGCCCCGCAGGTGCATATTTTTATACAAATCTTTACTATATACAATCGTGTTTAAAAGCAACGCTACTATTGTCAAGTTAATGGATATATAGCTTATTTCACGGAAAACAAAATTAAAAAAAATACTGTAAGCGATGTAAAAACAATTGCTACGAGAAGCCAAACCCAAACTACCGTGTGGAACGGTTCTAATAAACAAGCCTATTAAGTAGTGGCTTCCCTGCAAAAGTTAGAAAGTTATAAAATGTTGAATCCATCTCCACAATTGCAAAACTATTGGTCAAGTTAGAAATAGCTCCATAAAGGGGTATTCAATTGCTCCCCATTATTTAAAGGTAACGGCGCTTTCTCAAGAAGTATAGCTAAAGTCAACTCATTATAAGTGGGTCGTAGCATGAAAATAGATCTTAGATTTCCATTCATTATAGCAAGCTTAGTAGATTCGTCTGCCTTAATACTGCCATCTTCCACGCTCCAAGCATTAAAATAGGTGAAATTTATACCATCACCTGTCTTCTCCGCGTACATTTTAGAATAGATGGGGTAAAAATTTAGGTTGGATTCCGAATTATTGATTTCTAGATTGCCACAGTTGTATTCAAAATCGAGAAATGGAAACCTTTCATATCTTCTACAATACTTACACATCAAAATAATCCTTTTGCAATCGTATCCAAGCATGTTAGCCTTAGTGCCAGCAATCATTTTTGCGGAGACTGGGTATGTAATTCTGTACGGAGTTTGGAGAAAACGGATTTCTATATATCTCATAAAAATACAGCGACCGAAAGATTTTCTTCATTTGTGTCAATTTCAGGAAGAATATAAAAGATTAAAAGTGGCTGCATGGCAATCGTTTCTTGGTGAAAATTTCTCAATGATTTTTTGAGCTGACATCTATTTCAATTTTTAATTTACAGTAGTGGCCGTATGAAGAACACTCCCGTGCTGCCAAAAATCCAAGACCCTTATAAACTCCTGTCAACAAATTTTGATCAACAGAATTGGTAGTTTTGTTTTCAAACCAAATAACGAATGATAGACTCAGGCAAACCGTCCACGTTGTGTTTACTCCAAACCAAACTCTGCTAACGTTTTTGTATAAAACGTAATTGGAACATATGGTTTCACTCCAGGTTTCTGAGGAATAAAGGATACTCCTTCCAGTGCAAAGATAAAATTGAAGCAATTGCTGAACCCGTTTAACCAATTAAAATGAGGCAATACAAAATTAGCAGTTATCTGAGGTTTCCGGAAACATACTATCAATAACGTCGTTAATAAACAGTATTTCATAGTTGTAATGACATAATATATTAAAAAGTTGAACTGGTAGATTAAATGAAATGATCTAACGTGAATTTATGAAATTGTATATCTCACGCTATCAAGAAGAACTCTTAGAGTGTCTACTAACAATGCTAATCTCATGTTTTCTGTAAAACAATTTTCAACAGATGAATTATTATAGAAAATGATACCTTTTGAAATACAAACATTCACATACTTATAAATAATGGAAAGTTTGAAGTTCAATATACAGAAAGCTTTTTGTATATTAAAAATATTGTTTTTTTCTAAATTCATTTTTAACAGTCCATCTCCGTAGAATGCAAATATTTTGAAGTTTCCTTTATCGTTCAATGGGTTCGCTTATTTTTTCATAAAGAATTATAATTGTTTGAGAAAACAAATTTGACAAAATTCGTTATTAAGATGTTTAAAAATAATGAAATTTGCGATTTTGACATGTTGTAGCGAAAGAATGTGTTGGTCTTCTTACACTTCCTCCTTTAAATGGAAACCATGTCAAGAAATACTTAAGCCAACCACAATGCATGCATGTAAAAGATGTTGAAACAACATTTCCCAATAACTTTCAAACATTTAATTAAATTTTACTGTAACATTTTGTAACATAGCATTTATTTTACCCGCGTCCCAATTCAATAGCAATAACGTAAAATAACCATTTTTTCTAAGTTTACTTTTGGAACACTTGAAAAGAAGTCCACTCATATATTGCGACTTATTGTTTTGCTTCAACATTAAATTAGATTGCTGTCTGGGTGTTCCTACAACACATATGTAGATTAAATTATTTGCGTCAAAGGCTCACATTAAGATTGTAGAATCAACCAAATAAATTTTTGCCTTGAAGCAAAAAACTGGAGACTTGCATTGAAGAATAACAATTTAGTAGTACTACCCTGCAAACAGTATGTATTATGAAGTTGGTAGCCTTTACCATTAATGGCGAACGAACCAAAATTCCGCCGTAAAAACCATTAAACTTAATACAAGAAACAACAAAATGATGTAAAACAATGTTAAAATATTGGATTCGAGAGAAACGCCATCTTCTTGACAAGTCACCTTTTTGCTTATTACTGGCCACCAACCATTTTTTCCAAAAACGAATATTCCTGATACTCCAAATATCTCATTCTCGAATAATATAGTTCCTCCACTTTTGAAGTACCATGTCCAGTTTTCCGTAAAATAGCATCTTTACCGGAGTAGAACTCTTGCATGTTCCTGCTGCAATTTGCTTTTAAATTTGACATTTTGACTGCTCTCTGAATTTCATCATCCGGAGCAACATACACAGCTTCATTACAACGGTTTGCTAAAAGGCGTAAAGCAACATAATCGTTTTCAACACGTACTGATTTAATCTTTTTAAAAATATGGACAAGTAGATTGTGCTGTGGAAGCGAAAACTTAAATTTCCTATTGATGGTTGTGTTGGTTCCATTTTTTAGCACTTTAAGGTCATTGCCGAGATCAAAGTATATTTTTATAGTATGGTGTATTCCCAAATAACTTGTGACTGAACCAGTTAATCAAGTCATTCGACAAGCTGCTGCAATAAATTTCTTCAATGTGATAGCCAGACCCACAATAGTTTAACGTTAGAAACTGAAAATGTTGTAATTTATGAAACTTTTCCAGCCTTTTAACTTCCGTCGGAGCGATGGTTTTAGCGAAGCTGTTGCCGCGATAGGAATTACTTAAAACAATAGAGGCGAGCAACCAAACTGCAAACCATCGACGAAGCACCTCATTCTTATATAATTCCTTGGTATACAAAATTGTGTTCAAAAGTAGCGCTACTACTGTCAAATTCAAAGATGCATAACATATCATTTTTGGAGTTGAAAGAATTAAAAAAGAATATAAATGGTAAAGAAGTTAAAGCAATCGAGGCCCAACAAAATCCAAACTTCTGTATGAAAAGGTTCTAAATATAAAAGCCAATTAAGTAGCGGTTTCCCTGCACAAGTTAGAAAGTTGTAAAATGTAGATTCCATCTGTACAATTGCAAAACTATTGGTCAAATTGGTAATTCCTCCATATGTTGGAAGTTCGATGTAACTCGAAGGTTTGTAATATTTGAGTGTTTTTTCAAACAGTAAAGCCAATGTTATTTCATCCAGAGTTGGTCGGAGACCGATTATACTTGATAGGTTTTTTGCAGATATTATGGCACGAGAAGTATTTGTTTTACGCTTACGTAAGTATCTATGGTGGCATAGGATTTGTAGTATGTAATATTGTTACCATCACCGGTTGCTTTCATATACATTTTATAATAAATGGCATAAAGATAGTTATTTTCTTCAAAAAAATTTACATTGATGCAGCTGTATTCAACCTCAAAAATGGGAAACCATGCCTTGGTAGTTTTGACAAAATTTACACAACAATGTTATTGTCGCGCACTCATCTTCAAAAGCAATGGTTTTAGTGCTAAATCCTTTTTCCAAAGAAATGGGGTACGTGATTTTGTACGGCGTTTGAAGAAAAGGGTTTCTGTAGATTGAACCAAAATTAAGATTCTGGAATATTTGGTGATTTTTTTCCATTTCTGGAAGAACATAAAATATTATAAGCGGATACATGGCAATCGGTTTCTTGGTAAAATTACGCAGAGAAATTTCCGTTTCGATACCGAATTCAAATTTTACTTTACAAAAATGCCCATATGCAGAACAATCCCAAGCCGCTGAAAATCCAAGGCCCCTATAAACCCCGGACAAAATATTGTGATCGTCATGTTTGCTAGTTTTGTTTTCGAAATGAATAACAAAAGATAAACTCAGGCAAGTGGTCCAACGATGTGTGAATTCCAACCCGAATTCGGCAAATGTTTGGGAATACAACGAAATGGGAACAGTCTCAACTCCAGTATTCTGAGGAATAAAGCTTATACCGTCAAGAACAAATACAAAATTGAAGCAATTGTTCAACTGATTTAACCAATTAAGATGGGGCAATACAAAATCAGCCGTTATCCGGGTTACTAGGAAAGGTACAACAAAAAGTACCGGAAGTATATCACATTTCTTGGAGTTCATAGTCATAAGATTGTTACTTACTTAGTACCAAGCAAGCAGGAACACTTATTTTGAATAAAAAAGCGACTCACATGTAGTACATTATTATTTTAGTCCAATGAAATATTAGCTAATGGTATCTAAATAGTACTGATGATAAGTTGGTGTACGGAGCTTTAAAAACCTTTAAAAATGATTTTGTTGACGATAAAAGTCTAATTACTTTATTACTGTTTACATTAAGTCATATCCACATCTTAGAACTACAATTCGATCATGTTTATGAGTATGACATCGAGAGAGTAAGTGCGTGAGATGATAGTATTCTGATATTTCAAAAGACATAATACAAATTATAGAACTTGATAATACATTAACACAAATTACCAAACTACAATTCCATGGGTTCTCTACAAATGTACAGGCCCCGATATTCTTACCTCAGCTTGACTTTGAAACTTTAGCATCGATAAGGTAATAATAGAAGGCTTAAAATGTGTTTTTTTACATTTCATCAATCTTATGAATACTGGGGCATAAGCCCTAGATGGCATGTTATCTTGTTGCTTAGCCTTTAAATTTACTAATTGGATGTACCAAATTTCTACGTTTAAATACATATCCTTCAAAACTGCAGAAATACGACTTTGATCCAACTTTGTAATTATATCACTCATTTTACTTAAAACCTTTAAGCATGGCAGGTAGAAAACAAAACATTGTCTGATAAAACTATTGTGATTTTAAATATATTTCGATTCGATAAGTCATTTTGTATAATAAGTTATTTTATTCGATTGTCTGTGAACGTAATTGGATGCATCAAATTCCGTTCTGTAATCAACCAAATATTTGATTTCAAGACACGTTTCACAAACTTAATGAACAAATACTTGAAGACAACAATATTCTGTTCGAATAAGAAAACCAAAAACTCCAAACAAATTCCCAGAAACTAGTGTTGTAAACAGAACCAGAATATTGCCCGTAATTTTCGCAGCTTCAACTGGAGGATTGGTAGAAGAAGTCAAAGACTTTGATATTCCTTGAACATAGTTATATAAACTTGAAATTCGCTGAAAACTTCCTGAATCGTGTAGCCCCCTCAGCTTTTTAATCAAGCTTTGGGACATCCAACCAACAAAGTATATTTGAAAGTCTTCGTGATAAATTTGTTCTTCCCCGATTGACACTTTGTGTTTAGGTTCTCTACTAAGTAGTGTGAAAAGATATTTAAGATTCTTTTCTTTTAGAACCAAAGCAACTGCGTTGCAATCATGAAATATTTTATATAAAGCTTCCCAATATTTTTCCGCAAATTTCCTTTGGGATTTCGGTGTAAGTGACAGTTTGACCTTTTTCTCAGGGACACACGACTTGCGAATTATTTCAGTTGCACTAGTATGCAGCCTTGAGTTCCTTACAACATTTATTAGTTTCTTAAGCTTAGGGCTTGATCCGTTGGATTTGTCAAGGTGCTTCATTTGTTGGAATTTGGCCCAAATTTCGGACTCCAGTAGATAACCATATTCATCCTTTAAATCTTGCTTAAATTTGATTTCGTGCCGACATTACTTCATGCACCTGAAAGCGGTAGCATTCTGCCCCATGAACTGCATAATATGCTGCAATACTACTTGGATATATTCCAGTAAAAATGGTAAAGTTTGATTCCACAAGCTGCTCAAATCGGTTATACTTCACAGTTTGTCGTGGCGCAATCATGTTATAGACGTTATCACTCTTATACGCATTGCTAATAACAATAAAAATTAGTAAAGTTAGTCCAACAGGAATTTTGGTGCACCAAAGTTTCAAAAGCTTCCATTCAAATGCACCTCCTTGTTCAAACAAAAGCTTAATTGGTGTAAGAAAATAAACCGATTCGAACACGTCTTTCAACACGTTGGAAAGATGACAGCTATGGTGCGACTTTGTTGTGAATTTATACGCTAAATATATAGCTTTAAGCAAAATAGGTAGGAGCATGCATGTGATAAACCAGCTCGCCCAAATGTAAACATCGAACACCCTAAACAATTCGCGAAACGCAAAAGGCTTAAACAACGCATTTCTGCAACTGAGAAATCCAAACCGTGTACTTGGTTCTGCGAATTGAATAGGATAGTATGTTTGTGCTGGATTGCTTGTCGCATCAACTTCCACCAAGTAAAATCCAACTCCTGGATAGTCAGCATCTAAAGCATTAAGACCTCCAATTTTTCTCTTGCATTGCAGAATCTTACCACCTGTCATTGTATAGTTTCGAAATAAGCCAGCAAGCGGTTTAGTATGCTAGTTTAATGAAGACTCTTGTTTATTAACTAAAAGGCGCCCCTCCTTCTTTTGGTTGCAAATCTGCTGCACAATTCTTTCTTGAAAATCTTTTGCTTGTATTTGATCTCTGCAAGGAGAAGAAGCTTTAATGCACCACCATCGTTATGGGAACTATCTAAAACTTCTGATAAAGACGAAGTTAAATCACCCTGTGCAACATAGGAAAATGTTAGCACCATTGCATCCTTAACAAAGTGAAATGATACCACAAACACCTTACTAACAAAAAGTGCTTTGTCTGTAGTCTACCGTAGCACATGGAGTATATATATTAGTCTCCATAACCACATATGAGTACCTTACAATCTTGTCTCTGTCTTGTCTAAATAATCCCGTTTGTCATACAGTATACCTTCGAGCCAGGATGAAATGAATGTTGACTCGTCCGATTTCCACTTCTCATCTGCCAATTTTTGGTTTGTTTCTATTGGTTTAATTAGTACAAAAATTGGAGCAAATGACGGAATGATATGTTTAAAAGTTCGAGTAGGATTTTTCTCACTATCGTAAAATATTTCAGGAGGTTTTCTCATATAGTTGTAAAACGACCCAGTGTTTAATTGTTGTTGAAATCCGTAATCCCATACATTTGTTGGGTAGAGTGCAACATTCACTTCACATAACCATGGCTTGGTTTTTGTCGCAAATCTTGTAAAATCCAATTCGGTACACAAAAATGGAGAGCTAGCGAATAAACCCGAAAGCTTACATGGTTTCTCAGAACGTAAGATATCATCGCAGTTTCCAGACATGTTGACGAAAGAAGAAAATTGAGCTTGAAATCATCATTTTATTATGTTTATCGATGCAAACGGCTGGATTAAATTGCCTTAGCATAACTGGATACGACAGTTTTGGTAGATTTATTCCTCTGTGATTTTTATGTGAATTAAACAATTTTCAAACGGCTTTAAATGCGTCCCAAGGTTTTCCAAGAAGAAATTCGTTGGCACTTTATCTTGGTCTTGTTTATATTGCTGTAGTTCCTTTTTTGCTTCTGCAAATTCTGATAGCTGCTCTAACTCATGATATGTTCCACTATACAACGTGTAGTTAGCTTCGGTTTTATGAATGCTAAAGAGCTCAACAGAAGCATAGAATAGAACAATAAAAGACACTTCGAACCACTTCGCCATGTCGAATATTATTTAGGTGAGGAAATTTTTATGCATATACTGACATAAAGTAAACACTTTGTTAAATTTTTATACACGTTTGCACGTAAAAAATTTATCAGTTGTTTTTCGACTTATTTGCTCCTACCAATCTTTCAAACGGAAAAGACTCAATTTGATAATTGTACAATATCACACAGGTATTACATGACGCTTTATTTTTATGCTGGCATTTAGCAGCAAAGTATAAGTTCTCTTGAAAGATTGGTTATTACCAGAAATTAAATTTATTAGTAAATGGCGACGTGCCTACGTGAGGAAATTACTGATGGCAATAACTGATTACAGAATACTTTCGAAAAGTACTTAGCAAATCGATAAACGCGGAAATTAAATTTCAACCAGAATATTTTCAATTAATTGTTCGAATCCTGTGAGATGTTGTGTTTATTTTTTTCACCACACACACAAGCAATTTGTTAGGGTATTTGACCATTTTACTCATTATAATATGTATGTTAATAATTCAGTTTGTTCTCATGGTAAATTAATATTAACTTCTAGTCTGCTGCAATAAAGGTTGATTGTTCTCGAAAATATTGTTTTAAAAATAGGATGAATGTACGTTTCATTTTTCGTGTGTCACTGATTCACAAAGTAATCGTTTCAGCCTTAACCATAATCTGTTTTTTACTCAATTCCAATCAGAAGCATTTCTAGAGGAAAAGTAGTAACAAATCCAAGTTTCCAATCTCTTAGACTTTTTTACAATGAATGAGTTGACGACTTAAGTACAAGTTAAACTAATAAATTCCCTTGCCTTTGTTTTTGCTAGGAACCTTGAGCCCAGCAGCTAATGTTCCCTTTAGTCTCATTTTATTCATACAGAAACTTACAAAGCTTCCACCTCAAGTCTCAGAAGCAGATCATCAACCTCATTTTACGTCCTATAATCCCTAATCCGGCTAC
Source organism: Orchesella cincta (assembly GCA_001718145.1). Lineage (NCBI taxonomy): Eukaryota > Metazoa > Arthropoda > Collembola > Entomobryomorpha > Orchesellidae > Orchesella > Orchesella cincta. The sequence goes on from LJIJ01002290.1 coordinate 10,478, forward strand.
CTTCTACTTTTCGAAACCTTCATTTAATCTAAATCCAAACCTACCAAAGGGAGTATCACAATCATTTTCATTTTTTACAACAATTATCTCAGACGAATCGCTATAACATTTATCACCAACTCACATCGCGTACATAAGTATTATGTTCATTTTTATATTTGTTCAACGATTTTTTCTTGGTGAGATAATAAATGTTCGAGTTTCTTTATTCATTTCATGGGTGCAGAATCTTCTTGAGAATGAAAACTTCTTCTAGTCGACCCTAAAAACTTTCTCTGTCAAAATTGAACTTTTGATTGCCTGGGAGGCGAGGCCCCCAGACCCCCCATTTCGGGTTTTCTTTCTACCGTACAATTATTACATAGTAAGCTTATTTGGAAGAGTATTTGCTTCCGCCATCTCGTCGTAATAATTTTTTAACGTCAATTAATTAAAATACAAACCCTTCCTAATTATGAGGCAATGCTCGCAGAAGCGGTTGTGATGCAAGGGGAAAAAGTCTAAATACATGCGTTACTATATTAAAAAAGCATTTTATTATGCTGGAGAAAAACTTCCCAGGAATAGAACCTGAGCCCTCATTACACCGCTCATCTTGCAAGCAACGCTATTCCTGCATTGAATGAAACTCACAATCTCAAAGAATCTCCGAACACAATTTATCATTTTTGTACACCTTTTCAATGTTATATTTTCCAACGTTCAATCCACATTTAATTTGCCCAGATTTACTCATTTTTAAAGTGCAAACTTTCATCGTTATAATCGAAATGCTTAATTGAACTTTCTCCCAAATATTAATATTTCCCTTTTTAAATATCCTGTTAGCTTTCCCTCTTAAAAATATACTTCTAACTTTTCACTTCGGGACTTGTTAACTTTCAGTATATATTTTCCTTCCTGTCCCTTTTCCTCCTTTCCCTCTCTTTTTTCTCTTGTAAGTAATCATTGAAGAAGTAGTAATTTGTAGGAACATTTTAAATCTCAACTCAGCATTTAAAAATGATGTATGCTTTACTGATTAATTAATTGCGTCACACATAATGAACTCGCTTACAAATAATTCTGTGAAGTGAAAGTAGTTTGATTTTATTTATATTTTATCTACATTCTGCTCACAATCCTAAATAAATTGTCTGATTACAACAACAGTTATAATAGTTAGTAAGAATATAAAAAGCCATCTCATCCTTTCCACTTGTCTTTCTCTTCAACCCTCCTAAAAATACTCCCGCCAAATTTTCAAACTCTCCCCAATCCCTCAACAAAAACGGCTTTCACTCCCAAACTGAAAAAATACACAAGTTCCTTCTCCTTGCTCTCCTTCGTACATTTCTAGGCACAGCCTCTCCTGCTATTCTCCCACGAGCTGGAAATCGTATAAATCGAAACTTTCATTCCCAACTCCGTAGCATACTCCACCATCCTCTTCGGCTCGATGAAGCCGCCCAACTGCTCCACTTCTTTTTTATCATAACTCACATTAGCAAACGCCATTTCCACTTCCGGTCCCGTGAAAAGGAGCTCCTTATAATAGCTCACGAATTCTGTCTTTCCTTTCAGCGTCGCCAAGCCTTTCTACGTCAAATACGGAATGTTATTCATATAAAGAACAGTATGCAGCCTCAGAGACGTCGTATCCGAAAGGTACTCAATCGTAGAGGGCTCCCAACACTGGACAATCACTGGATTGCATGGGATCACCGTTTTATTATAGTTGCAAGACGATTTGGAGCTTTTTCTTGGGTCTTTTTTGACAGAATATCCATAAGATTCCAGCTTCTCAATGAATTTTGTCTCCATAAAGTGGGGAACTCCAGCAAGAGCGTTGTAAAATGAGGGGTGCTTCAATTCCGGCATAATTCCTACGGTCTTCATTTTTTTCCTTTGGGGATTGGAAACGGATTTAAAAGTGAACTTCCGCACGGTTTCCATAAACTCATCAAAAGTAGGGACGGAGAACAGCCCATCAAAGTACCGGGGTCGATTTCCAATCTTGTGTTGGATCTTTCGGAGCCGCTTTATCTGCTCGAGCGTGAAGTCCGAGACGAGCCAGTCGTTCTTGATGGTGTAGACTACTCCGTCGTAGCTAATGTTTCGCTCGGTGATTCGCAAATGGGCGAATTTAGGGTGAGTCGACATCCGTTCCACAAGCGAGTCGGAGTCGTGGTAGCAGATGAAAATGAAGTCTTTGGTCATCACAAGGTCTGGCTCGATAAAGTCGGCTTCTTCCTCCATGGCGAATTCGTAGGCTGGGATGGTGTGCTCTGGGAGGAGAACGCTTTCACCACGATGAGCGAATATGAGGGGGAGATCCGAATTGGAGGTGGAACTTTTATGCGCTTGAACGATGATGAACAAGAGTGGGAGGAGACGAATGGGTGAGAGCATGTTGCACACTTCCAAGATAAATGCATTCTAATCGAAATCCTGATTTTCAAGCCTTTTTTTAATTAGTATAAAACGTGATTTAAATTCATGGATTTTTTAATTATATTAGTAGTTGTTATGACTTTATATTTACAGATTGGAGTGGAGTAACTTGTCGGTATTATTAGTAGGTTTACACTTCACTTCAATTTATTACAAGAACTCCGCATTAGATCAATTTTTGGTTTCAACGCTATCTAGAGAGGAGAAGTCGTAGATTTTAGTAGTATTTTTAGAAAAAATTGGAACAATGCGCAACTGCTTGTAATTTAACAGAATATTCCCAGATCATAGGTTTCGGATAGTTTTATAATGGAGTTTCATACAATCAAATAATGAAAATTTTCCTCAATTTTTTTCTAGGACATTTAGATGTGAGCCACATGATCCAACTTAGTAAAGACTGAAATTCCTTCATTAACAAATTTGTAATAAAATGGACTTTCAGCCAAAATTTAGCAGAATTGAAAGTGTGTGGCGTTGTCCATTTATATGCGATTAGCCGCCTCGCACAGATAGAGTTTGTAATAAAACAGTAAAAGTTTAAACAAGAACTATTGCAGTTTTTTAGCCATCTAACCCGATATTACTAGCTCATTATATTATATTAATGCATTTACGTTTGCAATTATATTCTTAAATTGTAAATATTACACCCCACTTTTTAACGAATAAAGTAATGAGTAAGTCTGCAAACAATTTTCAATTAATCCTTTATTTGCAAATGTACTAAATTAATAGGAAATATCATTGACATATTTAATTACTAATGTTGATTTACAGATAGATTAAGGTATAAAAATGTTCTTAAATTGAGCTAGTTTACGGAGTAATTGAAGTTACTTTTATAAAAAAAGAAATTTAAATAGAAACTCAAAACTAAATAATTACTGTAGGATTTAGATAAACTTATATCGTATTCCGGCTGAAGTCTCAGTGATCATCCATTCTCTGAATCACGCAGACGTCCCCAACAGGCTTCCCTCCCGAACTGACGGAAACGATCTTCAGATTTGGACAGATGTTCCAAACTACCTGCCGCTCTAGCATCTGCTCAGCAATTATTTGGTTCACATTTACACCAAGTGTAGCCAATCGTTTTAAAATAGCTCTCCTCTCGTTACATGCTTGAGCATACTCCTCGAAGTCAGTGTTGTCGTCTCCTCGTCTTCCTGAAGCAGCCTCCCGAATTGACGTCAATCGTTGCTTCAGAGAAATGATTTCGTCCGCAGCATTGCTCTCATTCGAACTTTCGAGTTTGCTACCTTGATTCTGACGATCATAAAAGGCTATCCCGCAGTATGGCTCATAGTGGAGGAGCTGGATCACTTCTAAAGCCGGAAACATGGAAAGCAAGGAAAGCGTAGTCTTGTCAAAGTTTTTTTCCTCCAAATGATAATCATCAAAATTGCCATTGAGTGTCAGTTTTTTAACGTTTCTGGCCACAACTCGTGCTGAAGGTAAAGTTTGTATTGGTTCATCACTATCCAAGGTTTCCCAAAAGATGTCAAAGAGATATTCCGAAGAGTGCTTCCACATGTGCCCATCAATTCTTTCAAGTCTCGTAAATCGACTTGACTCCAACCCGGTATCGAAAGATGTTCAAGCGCAGAAGTTTGAGTAAATCGAAGAAACTGTGGGCTTGGATGACAAACGTTGAGCTCCTTCAGTTTCCCAAAGGCTGAATCCGATGTGGTGGCGATAGAAACGTTTTCACCCCTTCGCCACGGAATACAGTATTCGTGTCCTTTTTGAAGAGCAGGAAGCGGATCAGCTGTGTCTAGATCAAGTGCAGAAGCTGGTCAGCGTAAGAAGCAATCAACCATACGTACAGGGTGTTTCTCTTATCGTCCCTTTTCCAATAATAAGAACTTCACTTCAGTTCCAAAGTGGTAAGGCTTAGCAGAGGTGGAGGTTGGGAGAATTCCATCGGATCAATGCTTCTCCAGTCTAGTTCTACATCCTCGAAGCGAAGAACCTTTAAGTTGCTCATGGATCTGAGGATCGCAGCCAGTGATTTTGTGCCAATAATTTGATCCGAAGGGCAAATGTGGTGAGGTTGCTTCCAAATTTTGACATAAAGATGGTAAAGCCATCTGGTTGTCAGCAGGGCCCTGAGGAAATCCTTGTGTCCATAAGAAGCAACGAGTTGAACGAGAGGGGGTTTCTCCCCGCACGAAAAACAGTTCGGGGGCAGTAGACACTCAGTTGATCAGATTGGCCGCCGATCTTCAAAGCTGGAAAGACTTCGAGCCTTCGAGAAATCACTTCCTTTTCCAAGATTGAATTCACAATGTCCTTCCACTGGCAGTTGACGAGGCGATATATTAACATTTTATTTCTCCGTTGGTTGAGAATCACGTGCTCCAGAATAATAGTCAACACCTACAAATAAATCATGTTAACATTAGCCCCGAACAGTACAGTACACACTAAAATATATGTATATTCAGAGTAAATATTCACCCCAAACAGAGCGTGAATTGCTTCGACACTATATGAAGTAAGACGGGTCCCACAGTCAAAGAGTAAACACATTTTACCCCGTACGCATGCTCCAAATAAACCTGCTAACCCTTTGACCATACGTTATTTAGAGTGCTTACTATGATGCCATCCTTCCTTTACTTCGTAAAAACTACACTAAATGAAGCATGCTACAGTATTTGTTTGCCCAATCAAATAAACAGTAAAATTTATTCGAAAACACCTTATCAATACACTGTATTGATAGCAGTACAATTACAGAAGGCGTGAATGATTTAAAATAATTTTTAAATGTTAATCATTCATAAGTTTATGAGTAATTAGTTAAATTCTACACATGATTTGCCCAATCAAGGCCTGAACAACAGGAGGCAGATCGGTGTCTTGAAACGGTTTCCCACAAACTCCATGATAAATAAATAACCAGTGATCATATGACTCAATAGGGAATGGAAGATACAAGTACTGTAAAGCATTTGGCACATGTGTCTAAAGCCACTAAAAACTTCGAACCACAAGGTATAGCTACTTTGTGAATAATGACGAAAAACTGTTCAAATTCTAAGTAGATATTGTTCCTAGTGCCAAAATATACGGTGCCAGTCTCTTGTTCTCCCGAAGAACCTCCGATAAATGCGTATTTTTCTGAAAAAAGGAAATAATATTTAGTGCTTAAGCAAAGCAAATGTATAAATAATGTAAAAATTGCATTGAATATAATATAAAGCTACCGATCGGAAAGAAATCATGCTTTGGAAGAATCTAAGTCGAGGCTTTCACAGTACACTGACGCTTCTTTTGCATCCTGAGCCCGTTTTGGACGTTTTAAAGTTTCTACACGAACTTGATCTTCCTCACTCTCGCTCTCTGCGTCTGGAACCTTGCGGCCGCATGATGGAAGAATATACGGAAGAAGGCAATAGGCAATCAGTCCAATATCATCTGTAGCAAAAACAAAGTAATAATGTTTGTCCAAATATTTACAAATAAATAAAACAAAACAATTGTTCAACATACCGTCCGTTAACTCATAACGGGATTTCGGAACATCGAGCTTCCGCTTATAGTTCATCCACTCTCCTCAGCGTAATCCAGAAGAATGTTTGTCGAAGATTAAAATCTTATCTATAATAAAAATACCATTATGATCTCAAAAGTTTTAACATGAAAATTAAAAACGAACTGAAAAAATTGTACCATATTCTCCATGTCAAATAGACGAGGCATTGACTTCATAGCCTTTTGGGTTCCTGTAAATCCTTCATTGCGAAGCCCCGAGCAAGGTTCTTCTGGTGAAGACAGTTGACTTCATAACGGAACTATTTCTGACCCAAAGTTTTGTCTAAGAAATTCGAGTTTTGACTCCTCTGGTGGATCGTTGCCTGAGAACAAGAATTATTTTTTAAACATAACATCATCAATCGATAACTTCTCATTTTAAGTCAACTTGAAATAATACTTTGTTCATCTTCAGAAGTCCAATTCAGTTTTTTCAATTTGCACAAGTTGAACTGGTTCTTTGCTACGAATTCGTCCCAGTTTTTTCTTTGATTTTTAAGCCGATCTTCTAAAAACCCTGTTGCGCAGGACCCTTTACAGCATGGAAGAACCACATCTGCCATCCTAATTCTTTTCTTCGCGTATCTCCAAGTTTTGGGAACTTCTGAACCAAGTGCTGGGCAAGTTGTTCAAGTGCCAACTTGCTAGGACTGCGTAATCAAAAGATGATGTTACATGAGTATTTATTATTTTTAGTTGATTAATATAAAGAATAAAAACTTAAGCATACCTAGTGCCTAGTTTTTTCAATAACTGAATCTATCAGTGCAGCTGCTACTGCCTGCCTGTCACAACGTAAAATGAATCGATTTCAATAAGTTCTTTTAACAATGTCTGCTGTTATTTGACTCCCATTAATGCTGTCTCAATATCCTGTTGAAGAATTAGAATTTGAATTGCTAAATCGCTTCATATTTCTTTAAAAAAGTAAATGAGGCCAAAAATAAATTAAACTTACAAATCCAAAAATGTTTTTTGTAAGATCCTTGAAACTATTTTCAGCTGCTTGAGGCTGCACCGAGGATCTCTGTAAATAAGAAAAATAATTATGTAAAAGGGAAATATTTTTCTAAGCATTTAATGGTAATGCAAACTTACACAATTTATTGGTGTAAGTAGGAAATCTCTGACTGCTGGGGATCTCGGAATCAGTTCATCACGTCAGCTTCGGATTGACTTTTTGCAGTAGGATTTAACAACGCATTGTAGTTTTCTGGACAGTTCATTCTGAAGCTGGGAGTGGCGTATTCAATATCTGCGTCTTCCTAATATAAAAAAAATTGTTCGAGTAAATTAAAATGTAATTATTTTTATGCTATAAAATTTATCAAAGTTTATTACTTAAATTTGAGTTACCTGTTTTAATTTATGTCCGTTTTTACGTTGTGCAATGAGGTTTTCTGTAACAATTCCGGATTAAATGACAGTCCTCTGTCTGCTATTTCTCGTACACTAATGAATGAAGCGTCGAACAAAGACTCGTTGTCGACATTTGGAGATCCTGCTGCGACATCAACATTTCAATAAGGTTAATTTGATAGAACTTTAAACACGCTTAAATGGAATGGTCACATAGTTGCTTGAGTCAGATGTATAAAATTTTCGAAACCATAAAATGGTTGGAAATGTTGAATATCGTGTAATCCAACAAGCCGGAGTTCATTCAAGAAACTTAACCTATAACTAGCGCATTTACTAACGTATTCACTGTGTACAACGTTAACTAAAAAATTACACTCATCGTTTTCTGTCAGGATCATTTTTAACCAATCCAAATACTGGAAATTGGGAACAATATTCTAGCAATACAAGAGAACCAATTTTAAATTCACTACCATTACATAAAATTGTAGAAGTAATCCGCATCCCATTTTCCACTTGAACCCCAAATCTTTCAATTAACAGTTTCTTGCGTTCTTCATTTTCAATTATTGAAACCTCTTTATCAATGTATTTGAACGGGTGTGTAACTGTTTTGCTTTGCAATTTGAAACAAGCTGATAACTGGTGGCGATATGCTAATGTTTTTGCAATGTTCTTGAAGTTACAAGATGCATGAGCGGATGTCTTGAAGAACTTGTTCTTTGCTTCAAACGTCATGCTCCAGTAATTACGAAGCGGGCCAATCTCAAGTATAGAATTTGCATAGTGAGTGAGGTGGTGATGTTTCGGTTTTAGTGTCTTTTGAAAGATTTCCTGATATGTTTTTAAGAACTCGGAGATTATTGAATCCAAATACATAACACCTCCAAACGTGATTGAGTCCGCCATTATGACATCAACTACTTCTTTAAACAACAAAAAAACGTTCCATATCTTATCGTCGTCCGGTACCAAATCGTACAGAATCAATGGTAAATTCATTATCAAGCACAGTGTTTGACTGGCGTTTTGCCCAATTTTTGTATCACCTTTTAGAAACGAAGCCCTTTATCGGCGAAGGTTTTGTGGTGCGATAAAATCGCCATAGTCAAACGATTCTACCTATTGTTTAGTTTGTCAACATGAGATATTTCTTAACAATTAAGTGATTTAAAGTTAGCATAATGATGTCAGGCCCCACTCCTTCAAATATATCGTGCATTATGTCAAACACGTGAATATCGGTAACGTGTAGATAAGGAAGTTCATTTAATATTGACTCAAAATTAATGCCAGTAAGTCTTAGGTCTTTCTTATCGATATCATTACTGTAATTTTCCCTATTTCTTAACTTAGAAGTACATTCACTTATGGCAACTCTACATTCAGTTTTATGGAGCTTGCATTTTCTACACGGGAAGTTTGCAGTAAATCCCTCAGAAAATCCCAACATGGTATGTAATCCTAGGTTATCACCTGTAACTTGAGCTAATGCTACCTTGAATGTAAGCATTTGGCCATTGTGCCTAAAACTTATTCCGTTGTCCCACAAATCTTTTAGCTCATTTATTATAACTCTGATTACTTGGTTCACTGTAGAAGTTTTTAAGTCTGCTGTCTTAAGTGATGCCAAAGCATTATGTTGTCTGTACTGGATAGCATATATTGGGGAGGTCTACTAATGAAAAATAAAAGTTAGCAAGTTTATGCTTTCCACTTTTTGACCCAACGCATTAGCAACCTCTGCGTCATCATAATACAAATTTAAGAAAATAGTATTTTGGGAAACTTCTTATTTTTAAACAAGTTGCCTTCACGAAAGCTAGAATAGGACTCTCCATCACCTGACTTGTGAAACTCCAACAATGGAAAGAAGCCTGACTTATTTAGAAGTTGTTGAAGTGTTTTCCTGATTGGAATATACTGCATTGTAATTGGCTTGTATAACTGAGTTTGTTTGATCCTTGTAAATTACTTTTACATCACTATCTAAAACTATTTCTTGGGGTGCCACCATGGTCCCAGTCTCTATTAAGAATTTGTCCAGTTTGTACTTAGAGTCTAATTTTGAAAAAATACCAGCAACAGTTTTTTTGAAGTCCTTGAGGATTGACTGCGATTCTACGCTTGAAATCTTAATACATTTTTCAATAGCTAATAACAACAATTTTTTAACTTCAGAAAATATTGCATCAGCAGTTGACATTGGTACTTTACCCGACTGCATTGCATTACACATTAACCTGAAGACACACTTCTCTAAATCGTCAACGTTATTAGTGCTTTGATCAGCAATTACTAACGGTTCTTGAATCAAATTATCTATATCCTCTTGAATATCATTTGTAACTGCGTCGTCTGATTCTACTTTTATTAATCTATGTAGTTTAAATGCATTTCTTAAGTGCTGTAAGTAAGATTTTCTATTAAAACTTCCATCGCACAAAGTACACTTGTACACTGAGTTTCCAGTCAGCTTGTGTTTTTCCGTAAGGTGCTCTACCAAGTCCTTTAATCTGACATAACCTTTGCTACAACTAAAACATACGTATACCGAAGCGCTTTTTAGTTTTGAGATCGCATTCCAAATTAGGGCTCGATGTCCAATCACTGGAATAATTGTGTTAAATCGTCCTTCTGGAGAGCTTCCAAGCAAAGGTCGTTGATGTCGTTTCTATTAAAATAAATGAATAACTGGTCTATTAATTTATTTAGTAACTGGAGATTTTGTACACTAGTTGTCATTATTCAAATTTGAAACTTTGTTTCTATTTTTACCTTGGAACGCTGATAAATATTGATGAAATCCCAATCCTTGTAGAAGTCGCTGGATTTCTCCGGTGTCAGCTGCACTTGTCATATTGCTGAAGATAACAGACGTTTTCTGTTGCAATTAACCTCTTACTAATTCGAGTAAATAGTGTGAAACTTTATCACAGGAACTATTTACACGGCCTTAAATGTATAGTAGTTACTTTATAATTTATCCTTATGTGATGAATGGAATATGCAATAATAATAATGTTGATCATATTGTAACTGCAATTTTATACATATCGCTTCCGTTTTCTTATGTATAGGGTGCTCCAAATGGAGTATTTTTTATGTATCGTGTACTCTAGAAAGAGTACTTTAACTCAATTTTATGCAAACAACGCCTTATATATAGCATGTTCGTTTGGCTGAGCGCGTTTGGATATAAAGTAAAAACGAAAGCAACCCAATCCCAAGCAAGTGTATTACACCGTTTGGCGTGATTTACTTCATTTAGTGTGCAACAACTATTTACTTTGTGGAACCAGGCTAATATTTTAGTGTGTGTAAAACGGACGAAATAAAAAGATCAACTCTATCATATTTCTAATTTAAATAAAAAGACTTTTACCTCAGGGGGTAGATCACCCATCGTCTTCAGTTTGTGGAGTATTTCCTTCCTCCTTGTCCAATTTGGGGTTTTTCCCAATGGCCTGGAGCTCGTCGTTTTGGTTTGGACATCGACATACTTAATGCCACAAATCACCAGAAACCGGAAATTAACAATGAATAAAATGACTAAAACTTAATTGATTTGTCTGTCAGATAATCGTGAAGTGTCGGCACAACTGACAGATGTCAGAATTGAATTTGTTTCGACAAGAACAAACAAGAAATCAACTACGCAGCAGTGTGTAAGTGTGAGAACCACCAAACGAAAACAAGTCGTTTTTTAATGCTTCAGCATAGGATAGTTTTGAAATTTCCTCTCTGCAAGCCACAGCACAGCTAGGGCCAGATCAAAAACTGACTGTACATCCAACATGATGCGCAGGCCCATGTTTTGGACGAGCGCCAATTTCAATTGATGTAATTTTTTAGCCAAACTTTTCCTCTCGACCAAAGCTTACCTATCTTAACAAAGAGAAGTGCTACTCTGTGATTGCGAGAGAAAAGTTGGTAAAAAATTACCAGCAATTGAAATTGGCGCTCGGTCAAAAAACATGGCCGGTGCATTGCGCCCTCATGTAGAATGTATAGTCCAGTTTTTGACCTGGCCCTAGCTGCAGCACCCACACTCTCTATGACTTTGAGGCTTATCCATTGTTTTAGATTTTGATAAATAAATGATTGAAAATGCATTATTAACCAAAATAACTTTTGTTTTTCTTTTTTTGAAAAATGTAAACTAAAAACCATTGAGCACAAATAATTCTGATGTTAAATGTGTAGTCAATAACGAGGTAAAATTTTAAAACTTAGAAACAGAGGATGTCATTGATCGAAGAGTACCATAAACCTTGGATGATGGCGTCCCTAATATCAAGTTATAAAGAGCGCGTTTAACCAACTGGATGTTTTCAAAGAACCCGGGAATCGCGTGCGTCTTCAATCCGTCCTCAACTTCCAACGTGTCAAAGAACGGATTTCCAGGCGGATAAGGGCAAGAGCGTCTTCAAATGCGAAGCGGTAAACGAACTCGACCCAGGGCAGGTGCATCTAAATCTCAACGACGCGTTTCATGCGTGATGATGTATGCCCCAGGTTTTGTCATTGGCCTGATTGGACAAAAAATTTGCACCAAGAAGTATTGTCCAATAAGATTCTCCAAAATGTTCGCGCCGCACAACACAAAGCATGGGGCATACGGCATCACGCATGAAACGCGTCGTTGAGATTTAGATGCACTGCCCTGCGAAGACCTCCACAAAGTCGGTCTGCTTTCTGCAAATAGCTTGGGTCCTTCACGTCTTCATTCACCCGAATCTCCACGATTCTTGTCTTCACATTGAAGCGAATGTGGAGCTCCAAATGCTCAACGATTTAGTAAGGAAATTTCCCTTCACTCTTGCTTGCGTGGAGGGAATGGAGTGGGGTTTAGCGATGAGGGGAACAGATACCTTGCGCAATTTCCACTTTCCAATGTAAGTGACATTGTGTTTTCTGATCAGCACGTTTTAAAGACACATTAAGCTCCACGAAAAAGGAAGCCAAAAAGCTGTAAATGTGCAATCGTCTTCTGAAGATCCGAGCGGTTGTGGAAACCCCTCCATCCTTCGTAAGAAGTAGGTTTCGGTGAAGAGACTGATTCATATGCTTCGTGCAGCGTGGTTAGTTTCAAATCCCAGGATCCGATTCGACCGCCCATCTTCAATTAACGATGAGGCGCGTGTGAATGATAATGCGGAGGAGGATCAAGAACAAGCTGTGTGTAACGGGGAGGATGATGGGAATGGAGAAAGTGATGCTCACCGTGCCAAATACCAGGCCAAGAGGAAAGTGAATTAGACGACAACGATGTTTGGGTTGGAATGGAATCGTTGGAGCAGCTCTCCGAATCTGAAATATTAAACGTTGATGAATCGGGAATAACAATCATGATGTATGAATGAATTTTACAATCGCAAGTATCTTGGGTATTCGATAGACACTAAGAATGAAGAATCAGCTGCATTTATAAATTGTATTTATTAACGAGATTACTTATCATGTCAACAGAAGAATTAGGTTAACATTTAGCATTTCAAAAAAAGCAATGACAAAATTAATAGCGCGATTTGATACGGCGCATGCCACTTTGTACAGGAGCAAGTAAACTAACTTAAATTACTAATCTTTGTTGTACGACAGACCTTTCAACTTTGTTATCATTAAATTGGAGAAATACAAAGTACATACAAGCATGAATAAAAAAGTAAAAGAATTATAAAAACTTCTGGTACAAAATAATAAATAAAAGCACACATTTTGAGAAAAGAACTCCTGGCAGGAGTCTCCTTCCCTTCCCAATTGATCTTGCTAACGGAACATTGATTGAGGTAGGTTTTTATACATGACGGTTCTCACAGCTCCACTCCTCTCGATAACTATCTTTTCTGCTGCTTCAGCCACAGGTACGAATCCACCTAAAATATTAATCTTTTGAAGATTCGACGCCTTCTCAAAAATCCGGAGTTCTTGCAGCCATTGTATGATTACAGTGAGCTCCTCAGGACTTCCTTCGTGATTTGGATGCACCAAGTTCAACTCAGTCAACTGTGGCGCTTGACGTTGAATAAAGTTGTCAAACCACTGTTCCTCTATCTCGAACATACCTGTAGTAAACGTTGACAAGTTGGGATAGGACACTTGGTTCTCCACATTAGCATCCTCGTCAGCCAGTGGAATGTCAACTTTGAGATGAGTTACGGTGTTCGAAAAAGTCGCCAAGCTTCTATTCACATCCATAAACGAAGGAGCCACAACCGGTTCGCGCCAATGTAAGTACTCCAGCTCGATCTCCTGCAATGGCAATGGGAAGCGAAGATCTGAGAATCGTTGAGAAATGCGACGTCAACCCGATCCACTCGAACTGAACGAAGATTCGGAAATTCTCCGCGTCGCAGCTTTACCAAATTACCTTCCGGAATGAAGAATTCGCCCCCACAAACTAAAGTGTGAAGTTGGCTACCGATGCATGATAAAAGTGTTGCTAACACTGGGATTGGGGCTGGGCCTGCATCATCCTCATAGAGATCACGTACATCCAACACTTCCAGCTGGTCTAACTTCACTTGTGGTATCCATCTTCCGATTTCATCTTCGGTAAATAGTCTAAAGGCGCCCCAGACGACCAAAGTCCGCAAGTTTGGTAAATGGCTTAAGATGGAGAATAGGAAAGGAGCTTCGCAAATCCAGGTGAAGGAAATTGACTGGATAAGATGTCCATAACGTTGGACCATCGACATTACAAGGCGGTTTGGCAAGATGTTGTTGTTCTCGAGATCTACGGACTTGGTTAGAACGGATTCTCCAGTGTCACTTCTCCAGGTGCAGGAACCATGCGATCCACCAACCGTTGGAGACGAGTTCTAGCATAAAATTGGAGCCAGATTTTATCTTGTGAGTAACAACCCGCAAATCCTCTTCCGCGCTTCCAGAAACGGTGTCCAAAATGGCGAATCTGGATCTTGGCAGTAGTTTGAGGTGAAGACGACGCCTCCAGCAGGTTATCCACAATGGATTTGGCTGGTTTGTTGACGCCTCGCCAACAGAGTAGCTCGGAGGGGTCACTCATTCCACAGGTTTTGAGCACAATCGGCAACACCTGAACCAAATCAAAAGTTGGCAAAATACCGTGGAAAATGTTGGGAAAAAGAATAAATAGTGACATTCTCACGTACCGAAGGCAACAGCTTCTCCGCCCTCTCTGATTTGAACAAAGTTCTGAAGCGTGGAGTGGAATTAATAAGAGCTTGAAAGTCAGTTGAGTTGAGATAAGGAAGAATAGAATCCCAGTTCTGAAATGCGACAAAAAAACAGATTTAGATTAGAAAAACGAGTAAAGAAAAACCTCCAAAATTCAGGCGAAGAACTTCAAATACCTCCGGAAGTAATTGGAAGACTGAAGTAGTTTCCTCATCGGTCCTGTCTCCATTCTCATTCCGAACAGGTTTGGTCAACTCGTCAATTCGATTATGCAATGCTGCAACTTCCTGTCGATGACGTTCATCTTTCTGACGCGGTTTCTCCTCTACCTCTTGAATCTGAAGTCTTTGAGCCACTATCACCTCCATTGACGCCCTTTCTGACGTTGCTGGAACCTGAGAATTCAACGACGTCCCTTCAATACCCTCCATTTCATCATGGTCCCTCTTCCCACCGGCACCCGAGGATGATGGCAATGGACTGGACATTTTGAACTGTAATCAACAACAAATTAGATGTTTATGCCCTTCAAAACTTTAATTAAATGATCGACGAATGGGGAAAAAATGTAAAAAACAAAGCACAATTTTAATTAAATTATCGACCTGAAGAATACGAAGTAGTTTTAGTGATGCTGATCAACTAAATTACTCAAGATGATGATGTTAAAAATAGAATTACACTGAATTCCTTGACTGAAAAAAATGACTATTAAAATGAAAGCAATACTTGTCAAGATCAGATTGGTTCAGATTAGATCGAGAGAAGAGAATTGTACAAGACAGCGACAGCAGCAGCTCTCTCAACTATATTGGTAGAGACGAGACGATTTTCTCAAGTGAAAATGTTTCGTGATCACAAATATCAGCGTTGTAGCATAGAACAATACAGTCCCACAGAAAAGGCGCCTAATTCAAAACGTGGAATTTACCGAGTAAATAGAGTTCATGCTCTCACTCTACAGACTCTAGACTAGAGTGTGAGTGTAAAAGAAATCGTGTTAAATCTTGAAATGTCCGTTAAGTTGCATTGCATTGTCGCGTTTTTCTGTTAGTTCTTGTTAAATCTGATGCTGTTAAAATCAGCAGGTTTAATTTCATTTCCGGTATTAAGGCCAATACTCAATAGTTTTTGTGAAAGTTTGAGAAAGTCAAACACTATACTAAATTAAGGTCCGTTCAGCTGGTTGGTTGTAGTTAGTAGTTTTAACCATCCTTTCTGTGTCTAATAAATGGTGATGATCGGAGTTTTGAAATACTGACATTTACTTGAATTTCCAGCTCGTCAGACGCCTTTAACTCCGGTTTCAGAAAAGCTAGTGCCTCCCACCCCTCTCCTGTGGACATCATCAAGAAATGCCGACGAGTCAATTGAAACTAGATGAAGCCATTCGCTCCTTCATCTTTACTAAATTCAATTAATGAACCTCCCTCCTGAAGTAAGCTTTGTTTTATAACGCTTAAATGACTGTGAATGTGAATAATAAAGAGTTTAATATACATTGGTATTCTTTAACTCTAGGTCCTGGCCTATAATTTTGGAGTTCTGATGTTGGATCGGGATCGCAAGACCATGTTGGGTTACCGTATTGACCAACTCCCCAGTGGAAATATCCACGTGTTGGATCTCATTCATCGAAAAAAGCATTTGTCTCAATGCGCGAGTCTTCCACCTTCTCGACAATCTTTCCAGCCAAATTTTATCCACAGAACGCTGAATGCGACCAACCTTGAACACCTGTTGCCTGTATCTCGGCGTAAAACCCTTTCCGCTTCAACTCCTCCGGATGCATGGACTACATATCCGCTTCTGCCCTTACTGAAAGTTCAAGAGCGTCTTCATTTGACCGAGGATTATCGTTTCACCACCTATTCATATCAAATTTTGCCGAACCCTACCACTTTCGTCTCGAAGGTCAAACAATTCTCTATACGCGCGAGTGCGCAGAGTTCGGCTCAACATGATCCAGCTAGGAAGGACTCAGTTATCGAACGTGATAAGCAGAACGACACCCATCACTGAATCTTGCTGCTTCTCTGACCCACTCACCCCTACCATGCCTCGACCACCTCTGGCATTCTCAAGAAGTTTTACATTTGAAACGCAAATTCCATATGAACTCGGAATGATTATACATTGCTATGGCTTCCTTATTCTGACCAACTGCGTGCGATGATCTATACACCTGTCGAGCCGCTCCTTCTACTCTTCAGACGCCGATGAATTATCATCTCCTGTCCAGGGGCCAAAACCTGATCTCTATCGCCCCACCTCTGGAGCTGTCTTTATGGAAGCTGAAGCAGCTAGTATCCCGCATTCGGTCATCCGATCCGATGATTACTGATCATCGCAGTCGCGTGAGTCTTCTGTTTACCCTCATGCAAATCCCCTGCGCCTTCGATCGCTTTACTGTGATTTCAGATGTGACTGTGGGAGACGTTCGTGTCGCATATTCTTACTTAACACTCCTTGATTTACCTTGGGGACGGATAACTCTTGACGACAAGTATGAGCAACACTATGTAAACTGATCACTTGAAGTTATGCAATGGCAGTGTGATCAACAGCGAACTAACCCAATTGATCCACCAATCGGCGAGCAGTGACTGTGTTTGCAAGGTTGGAATGCGCTCACAATCACACGACCCGGATTAACAAATTAACATACACGAACGCGAAGGTCGAGATCACCACAACTCTTCTGGCGCTTCCTCCGTTGAACTCTCAATTAATTAACTTCAGACCACATAAATCATGACCGCTATGTCACTTTAAAACAATAATCAGTATGTGATAAGCAGCCAACTCGTGCCAAGTTGGGAACGCAGGGCCATCCACAAACGCAGAGCGAAATCGTACTGGGAAAGACATGCTTCGCTTTTCGAGCATAATGACGGGGACGGATGAGAATAGAAAAGCAGGCTCGTGCGCTATTGACAAGATTGCCAAGAGGTACATGAAGGATTTATGAAGTATGATGCTTCGGAGGGAACGAGCTGAGAATGATGATAAATGATCTTTCTTCGTCATTGTAGCTGCTCTTATGAAACAACTCCCGATTTTGAGACGATGGGCTGCCTAGGCAGAATAATACGAAAAAGTTATGGCTAACAGTTTGCTCGAGAGCGGGAGAATTTTGTCTTCCTGTCAAATCTTAGCACTGTTGACTGTGGAAAATACCTGTATGGCAACGTAATTCTCTTGTTCGTAGAGGAAATGTCGGCCTGAGAATTGAATGAGAGATAGAAGACAACAATGTGAACTTGAATTTACATCTTACAAACTATGATTCAACCATGACTTGTTAACTAGTGCTGTCACAAGTTGCTTCGAAAATATGTGTTAATGACATCATACATTCTGCTAATTAAATATTTATCTTCTGTAACATATGTAAAGGAAGTAATAGTTTCATAGTATTAATACTATGAATGGTACGGTAACGCCTATTTAATTGTGAGTGATATTTTTCAGAATATTTGTTTACATGTTTCACCGTTTAATTTGAACACAACGCTTCTAATCTCTAATCTTGTAATTAGTATGTTTAGAATAAAAAATAGATATGAATAAGAATACATTTAGATAGGCAAATATAGGCGTCTCCGAAGCCGATGTTCTCAGACGTGTATGTAATCAATAACATAGTGTAGCTCTGAAAATACATTGTTTTTGAAAATAACTGAGTTCCACTTTAATTTGGAACTTTTCTTCTAATCAGTCAATCAATACTTATTTATAACATCTATTGCTAAATGGACTATCCGAAATCTACAGGAAAACCAACAATAATGACGCAAAAAACTGCCAGAATATTGAACGAAGGCGAATATCCGTCGTTCTGTCCAACACACTTTCCAGTTTTTACGATACCTGAACTTAACATCTTT
>LJIJ01002291.1:0-28855 GCA_001718145.1 Orchesella cincta
TACCCCTATACTCAGTTACCTCTTAGATTATCACTAATCCTCCTTAATTTGCACTCATCATCCTTAATTGTAACTTATCATCCCTAATTTGTCATTTATCGTGTCCCTAATTGTCACTTATCGTCCTTAATTATCACTTATCCTCCTTAATTGTCAGTTATCGCTCCTTAATTGGGTCTTATCGCTCCTCAATTATAAAACTCGTCCCTTCACTTTCCCTATTCCACATCCAGGCATTTGTAATTAGCGCCGGCCTCAATGGGGCACTGTGAATACATTTGTTACAATGTGTATACTCTATGATGAAACTTAATTATGATTAGTTAATTATGATTAAGTGCACGGATTTAACTGAAAATCAATAGTGTTCGTCCCCTTGACCTAAACAATCAGACATCGCACAGACAGACAAACAGACAGACAGACATCCACCCGCATGACGAAAATATGCCCATTCTCATATAAAATACAAACATTCTGTTTGATTTTAAATAACATCCAGTATTTTGTTATCCATTCATTTCTATCGCGAAGTATTGCTGGTTGTGTTGCGCATGCGTAAAGCTTTCGGAAAAATTCAATTCACATAATCCGGATTGGGATTACGGATTGATGCAAATTCTAATTTCGATATCGGGATTGATTAAGGATTACGATGTATGAATTTGACTATTGGGATTACGGATTATGGATTATCAGTTTTTAAATTTATCTCCGGATTGGGATTACGGATTATAATCCGTAATCCCAATCCCGTAATCCGATTACCATAATCCGGGATTATACCGACCTCTGAAAATCAGCTCCTTCAAGTGGGGGATATGCCGTTGATATGCTCCCCAGAATGTCCAGTTCATTGTGTATTGAACAGACCATTGTAATTGTTTGTTTTAAAAACACCAGAATAACTTTTAGTAAACAAGAGATCCAAAATAGGCCTTTTTAGGCAAAACCATCAATCTAACTACAAATATACTAGTTTTCTAGTTCCAAAAGTATTTTGATCGGATTCAACACCCAGGTTTACATATAGAACGCTGGAAATAGTAGTTCAAAAAGCAAGTTTAAAAATGGCGTCTAAAAAATGCAAAGTAGAGAGAATACGTCAAAATTGCCCATAGTGCACCACCTAGATTAAACTCCCAATTATCAAGTTTGAGCTTATGAAAGCCGAACATTTTCAGTAGTTAGTAGGGATCTCCAGGTGTTCCAAGCATGTCCAAATAGCCTTCAATGTTAGGACAGGAATTGTTTTGAGCGATAGGTACGACCATTCACAGATAGCCAAACGTCTGTTCTCCAAGTTGGTAGGGAAGACTTCCAAAAATAGTTTCGATACCAATCTAAAATTCGTGAATTCTTCATACTCGAGAGGTATCACCTTAAACAATCGCTCAACCACCTGTAGACAATTTTTTATAAGTGGAAATACTGCTTGACGTTTTTAAGATTTTAGTTTTTTATAAATTACCACATTATTTAGCATTGGGTTCAATGCATCATTCATTTTCCATCCAGTCTGAAAGTGTGGGCTCATGGATTTCTGAGGAGGATTCAATTCTTGTCCTTTTATTTTGTCAGGTTTTTCACTACTTTTGGCTAAGAAGTTTTGAATAAAAATCATAATTAATGTTAAAACTGTTTCTGTAAACTAAAAACTTCAATCTCGTCACTGCTTTGTCTGTGAACTGAAGTGAAAGTTGTAGTGAGCATAAGAAAAACACTCGACCTTCGCAATGAGTTGCGCTTGCTTTCACACTCTATAGTTTTGGTTCTCACGTTTCCCTGAGTATTTGTTGCTGAAAGCAAGCCTCTCGTTCCTCTTTTTTGTTGGTTTGTGTTTTGGTTTTGGATAGATAAATTCATGAATATAACGCCAGTTTAAAAATCATTATAGAGTGCATTAAAAGTTTTTAATTTTGAAAGTCTAATAATTATATATTTAAACGAGCTTTGTATTAATGGTTAATAAAACCAATTAGTCTAATCAATTAAGTGAGCATAATATAAATAGTTTAAGATTTTCAGTAAATTGTAAAGAAATCACCGTTTGGTCGATGTTTACATGCATTTTGCAGTGTTTGGAGAGCAGCCCACTGTACTTCAGGTAGTTAACACTATCTGCAATATTTTTGCTTCCGAATAGATAATACTAAATATTGTATGATTGTGATATTCATATGTATAATGACATATTTGACTTTATTAACTTAATTAGGCTTACATTTCGAGATAGATCTAACTAACCATTAAATTATGTATTAAAGGCTACTACTTAATAATAATAATTGTGATTGCAGTAGCTCTTTCGTGTTCGTATTCTACCCCACATTTGAGTTCGTGATGTCACAAACAAGTCGGTACGCAAAATCTATGCAACAGAAGGTCACAATTATTATACATTATATTATGTCAGTTAAGACCTTTGTGAGTTATGCATCTTAGACAGGGTTATCGGCCGGGGGCGATGTAATATTTTTGCGATAGGGGCGATTTGATATTTTTGCAGTCCTGGTAAAGGGACGGTATTTTCTTGGAGGCTTTGATATGGATTTGGCTGAAAATTGCCACGCGTATTCTCCAAACGATTCTACAGGTGGAGATTGAATGGTATCTGAAATTTCGAAAAGACGCTCGCATAAATTCAAAACCAAGACAAGCTGATTTTCACAAAAAAAATTAAATAATTTTTATGACAAATTTTATAACATTCGAAAGTTCCTAATTACCTTTTACGTGCTTTCAATAAATTTAAATTCAAGCATATAAGTGATTTTTGCACTTTTAGTACACGTAACGGTTTTCGAGTTTTTTTAATAAACCCAGCTCGTCTTGTTTTTAAATTCACGTGCGTGTTTTTCAAATTATCAAAAACCCTTGAGCTGACGCCCTTAGAATTGTATGGAGAATAAGTGTTCCAAATTTCAGTCAACTTGTCGAGAAACCTCAGAGAAAATGTCGTCCCTTTACCAGGACTCTAAAAACATCATATTACCCTGCCTCAAGCGTATCACATTGCCCCGGTGAATAACCCTGTTCAAAATACATAACGCACATAACACATTGTAACTGGCATAACCGTGGTTTTTTCTGAAATACACAAATGCGTACACATAACATAGAGCTGCTGTAACTTGTCATTTACCAAATTTGACTAGTAATAGTTTAGAGAAAAGTTAGCAAACACCCAAACTACTCATATATTTATACTTAACTTATACTCTTACGTCATCATCAACAAACTGACTGTCTGGTTAATACAAAAGCTGGTAAGGTTTAATGGTGTTAAAGCTTCAAAGAAATTGGAGTAACCGACATACACCTTGATTGGCCATGCCGACTTTAAAGACTTTGTTACCCACTTGGTTTGTTTTCTACTTTCACAGTTTGTCAACACCCTTGCCTTCATAAGTGTAATAAAAATTGTTTGATACAGAGGTCAACGGAGCCATAAAAAGTGAGCTTCCCATTAGGCACATTAAAGCGTCATTGGTACAGACTGTAAAGAACAGCAGATCCGGTAAAGAAATCGTAGGCCCGGACGACACTAGCACAAAAATTGAAAGAATTATTATCATTGAAATTGCTCCAAGGTAGTACGATATCAGCCCATCCTGTTGCAACAAATTGTAGTAACGGCTCCAAATCTGAATTTTGCGATAATTGGCCAAAGCAAAGTTGAGTTTTTGAGATTTTAACGACAACAAACATGAGAAATATTGTACGTATTGAATCAAACAATATGCTTGCAGTAAACAAACGTAGACTACATAGATAGCAAAAGTTGAAACGTAATTGATTATGAACAAAAAAATTAAATAATGTTATGGAAATCAGCCAAACTGCTGAGAACAATGTTGTCAGCTTGTCGCTGTATCCACTTTCGCATTTTGGAATCCAGAAATAAAAAACCGTAATTGAGTTGCAGTTTGTCCACTGGAGAAATGAGTAACATATAGCCGTAACCAATCCAAGGAAAACCCCAATCAGAAGACCAGACTTGATCAACCAAACCTCATACGATTTTGATATTTTTAAGGTATTTGCTTCTAGAAACACAGAGAAAGAATTTTAACCCAATTAGATTTCTACAGATAAAGTCAAAGTAGTATTTTCACATTAGAAAATATAAAAACCTACCTTTTAAACTAGTTTTCTCAAATTGAACAAGTAAATTGAAATTTTCTATTACACCTTTTCGTCTTTGTAAAACCTTCAAACTTACACAGAATATTAAGGACAAACCACCTGCAACTAGACAAGATTTGGCAGTGGTCACCAAGATTCACTGCCCAAGTTATGTAAAAGTTGAAACCACAGTAAAGCTATATATAGTGCAAACAGAAGCAGTTTGGAGTATTCCCATTTTGTATTAACTTGTTTTTTAAGAAATAGTGTGTCTGTTGTTGAACAATCAAAAAGACCTATTCTTTCTTAGGGCAATTCTCACTTTAAAATGTCGTTTAACAAAAGCGCAATAGATTTTCTTTAATAAGCATGATGACAATATTCAATCCAGTTTAATTCAGCTATACTGCCAGTTAAACATTTGTCAAATTGTGTTTACGGCTGTTTCCACGTATGCTACTGAAAATCGTAATGGGAAATGATAATTTTGGAAAGTTTGTAATCGTATTTTTTTGCCAGAGAAGGTAATCAAAATATGTGAAATTCCCTAATACCATCCATGATAAAGTATGAGTTTCCAAAGTCAAACACACTAAATTTATAATATTTTTGGGGCTGATTTAATACATTAGAAATATGTTTGACAAGAGCAAGGTAGTGGCATAAAAAAGAAGGGCATGTAAAATATAATATTTCGGAGTGGGTAAACCATTAAACATATTTTGCTTACTCCAGGTACCATGTTCAACCAATTCGACATGTTTTTTGTTGTGTTATAAAAGTATGCCACAGCTACCTTGTCAAGTTCTGAAATTTCGCGAAACAATCTCGTACCTTAACTTTGTGTTTAGCTCAAGCTTGCAAAAATAAAATTTGATACGGGAAGGTTTGGCAGTTGGTCGGACGAAGATTTTACCCCTGTAATGTACCTTGACTTAAATAGAGTTTGTGCTTTGACAAAAAATGCTTTGGGAAACAATACTTTTGGTGGACATATTTAATGAGCGCAAAATATACGATGCCTTGCATGTATCCAAACATTTTAAGTAATATTGTGTTTTTGTATGTTCAGATTTTACAGGATTTTTTTCTTTTGCCTATTGCTGGGTGTTTTGTCAAATAGAAAGGAAACGAGTTTTGTTGAGATACAACCACATGAAACTGAATTGGGATATTTTTGGTACAAGCATTCTTTCCATTCTTTGTGGGGGTTTGGCTTACATATATTATTGCCCCCTCAGTAGCCATAGTTAGTAGCAGATTAAAAAATACTTGAATAAATTTTGTTGAAATCAAAGCAAAAAAACTTTTCGATTGAATCTGTTCTCTATTGGAGTTGTTGTATTTATGTCAAGGTTGTGATTGTGAAAGTGTCAAGAGTATTGCTAGAAAGGTAAAGAGTATTGAGGAACTCCACCAGCTATATGAAAGTGGTCGGACACCATAATTTTCTTTCAGTCCAAATTTAGGCTTGTATTATAGGGCTTGTCAAGTTATGCGTAAAACTTAAGGTTATCGGTCGGGGTAAGTTGAGACATTTGTAGTAGGGGCAATGTGAACACTCTCTACCCATGAAGGGTGGAGGAAATTTTGAACACATATTCTAGACA
The DNA here is from genome assembly GCA_001718145.1 of Orchesella cincta. Classification (NCBI taxonomy): domain Eukaryota; kingdom Metazoa; phylum Arthropoda; class Collembola; order Entomobryomorpha; family Orchesellidae; genus Orchesella; species Orchesella cincta. The sequence continues at coordinate 5,739 of LJIJ01002291.1, forward strand.
ACATTCCTAAGAGGGCAGACGAAGGAATTTTTTAAATTCAAAAATGCGTGCGCGCGTAAAAATTTAGAAAATCAAAGTCACAAACTAGATCCCCCTTAGGCCAGTGTGCCAAAATGAAGCTAAAAAGCTGTGCTTCACTAGATTTACTAGCAGTAAGGGGGATCTAGTGGGAAAAGGTTCGTAGGAGCGGGGCAAAAAAGACCCCCCGACAAGTATGCATTTCTCATGATTTTAGATGGCGCCATCAGATTCCTCACAATAGTTTAGTCCAGAAAACTGCATTTAGTGCAAGAAATAATCACAAAAAACTCATACTCATACGAGCCTGTGAGAATAAATGATCTATTATTCGACAATGTGTGTTGGAACATTTTCATATAGCTCGTAGACTTCTTAAAATATTCGAGGATATTTGAATTTAGTCTGGAAAATCTTATCAGAAGTATAGATTGGACATTTCCAATCAAGTTGTTGTTGTTCTGGCATGCCAAATGAAATTTGTTTTTCTACGTAATTTCCAAAATACAATACCTGTTGTTTCCTTTGTTGGTTAATTTGTAATAGCAACGTAATTAAGTTGAAATATAGATTAGAAACTCATAATAACACGGTGGGGTATTGTTTTATTTTCTGGTTTACAAACGCTGCTTGGTAGTGTGGTAGTAGACATGATTATCGTCCCTAAACATTTTTACGTCGCAAAACCAAAAAGGAATTTATAAAAACATGACATATCTCTACTAAGCAAGTATATCTATGTCGGTAGTCGAAAAATAATTGAAAATCCAAAGGAAATTGGTCTATCTGTCACGAAACTTATTATACAACCAATATAATTTTCGAGCCAGTTCAAGGTTCGTATCATGAAACTAAGCTATTTCTAAATTCGTTCTACAATAACAAACAGAACACTTTCAAACGCTGCCAATAGACATTTGCAAAATCTAACCACCAAACATTTGTTTTAAACGTGCTTAAAACCCATGGTATAAAGTATCGCTTGTTGTTAGAACTGCAAAAAAACCTTTGTTATGTAGGCAACACTCAATTACAAATTTATTTCATTACCCCATACAAAAAATCCTATTTTTAAACCATTTTTTGAATATTTCTTTCGTAGCAACGACGATCAAGATGGTATTTGGCATGACATCAATACCACTGGTTTTAATACTGTTAAGCGGTGGGCATGCCGTGACTAGATACTTACAAAGCAACAGGATTATGCTTCATCAGGAGCTGCAGATGTTCAAGGACTGCAGCGTAAACCTTGGGTTTAACGACGTTCAAATTTCGGTAACCATTCTAATCTACATATTTATCTCTGAACTTCATACAATATCTTAACGCACATTTATTTGTTTTGCAGAACATTACTCAAGACTCGTTTGAAGTAGACCCACCCAATTTTCCTACTGTTCTTTCTCGTTACATTTACGGTACCACAAACATATCTGGTGATCCCAACCAATCGTTCATGAAATGCGACCAAAGACATGTACTCCCTGAACCAGGCACGGGCTACAAGTTTGTTCTACCACCGCACCAAAAAAGCAAATGTTTCGTACAAGTCTACATCGATCCTAAGGGTTGCAAAACATGGCATCCAAACTTGTATCTATTTCCTCCTGCAGTTCCACTCTCATTCTCGATGTCAATTAAGAATCACCGAATACTTCATTCAGATGCTAGAACTCTAATTGTAAAGTCTGGGCTATATTTTGTACATGTGGGATTGGCCAAACCAAAATCATACCTGGATACTGTAAATATTTTTGACACAATATTATCGCTACCCGAAGTGTCCTGGGAATCCATTCCAAGAACCATTGGGACCGGCTATTTCATTAACTCAGCGACAAAGTTTCAATTTGGAATTGAATATTCATCTGAACTGAATGTATACATGGCAAACTATACCTTGGTGATTACATGCTGGGACTACAACAGAAAGGGTTATCGGAATGACTGCAAATACGGTTGTTATAAAGGGGAAACGATTAATCCTATCCCAAAATATCAAATCTATGAAGCCACATCTGCTGCGATTACTACAAATTACTTTCAAAACTTACGCTCAAAATGTGCTCAACAAATAGTGACAGCAAGGCTGCATCAAATTCCAAAAAATTTGAAGTACATTGAGTACTTCACGGACAGAAAAAGAGTAGAACTGGAAGACATTCCACTTGAGTACTTCTACATTAGACATATCTGGCAAAACCTAACGTATATTGGGATAAGATACACACAGGGATCATCCCTGTACCACTACTTTGACGCATTTCACACAAGCTTGGATATTTTCCAACCTCGGAATTTGTTCATAGTAGTGAATCGCATGCTGTTAAATTTATAACATGTGCAGCAGCAGATAGTCCAGGCTTCCTATCTCTAGTTGGCTATATTTCAGCATTTGATTTACCGACTTGGTTGGTATTGTGTTTGATGGGTAATGGAAGTGGACTATTTCTGTATAAAATACTCCAAAAAGAAAATCCAGGACCTCAAAATCAGCTAGCTTATGCTTTTGTTTATTTCGTTTTACTCGGACAAGATAGTCGACTTTTAAGTCGTGCAAAATGGCTTTGTGGAGCTTGGATTTTAGCTGCCGTGGTTATTTCCTTTTTTTATCAAAGTGATAATATTAACAAATTAACATCCCCACTGAAACCCAAAACGCTGAAATCCTTCAAGGACATGTTGAAAAGGAACTTTACGATCTACTCCTCGTTGAATGAGCAAGAAGTATTGAATGTGCACAGACAAATTTTAGAAAGTGTTCATGCAACAAAACAGAAAAATCAAATGTTTACGGACATTACAAATTGGAACATTTCATCTTACATGGATGAGACCATTAGCCTTTTTGGAAAGATGTTTGTCATGAAAAAGTTTAAACAAAGAGGAAAGAAATCTTACAAACGCGTTCTTGCTTCACTTCAACTGCCTAAAAGTGTCAACGATTTGGCAATAGATTACTCTCTTAGTTTTATAAATCAACAGCCACAATGCAAATATGGAGTTTACGTTGGTACACTGGAGACAATCCAAGATATTAAACACAAACTAATTGCACGCGGAATTTCAAAGAATTTTACAGTGACTGTGAGTAAACAAACCTACGGATATACATACAAAAATTTGTACTTTATTCGCGTGTCGTTGCCCGCACAACATTTTCTAACGAGAGCAAGATCATTATTTCAAAGTGGTATTGTAAACTTGTGGGAGCACTGGAAGAGGCGGTTACAAAATTGGAATAGTACAGTTATGAAAAGGAAAAAGTCCGCTACTTCATTTAAAGCCTTGTCACTTGCAGATAACATAGTGGTTGTTTTTTATATTCACCTAGGTTTCCTTGGATTTGCGTTGCTGTCGTTTATAATGGAGAAAAAGAACGTACTACGCTGTTTGAAGTCTTGTTTGGCAACCATTCAAGACTGTTTAAAAATCTTTGCACGCAAACGTTCGTTTTAGAAGGGTTCGTCAGACTCAAAGAGTTGAAACTGAATTAAATGTTGTGAGAGTAAACGTTCAAAGTAGTCACGTTATCGCGTGAAAGCTATTTAACAGGTATGTTGCATAGATCCTATTTTTAAGATACATTTCAAGCTCTAACAAAGCATTTCGGGCGTCGGGCGGGCAGCAGCATTAGCAGCAAAAGATTTTAAATTTCGCGCGTTCTCTTTCGAATTTTAAAAATTCTTTCAAAAGTCCTCTGTAGAATCTTATGGGCAACACGTGTAAAAAAAATTCAGCTCGATCGGTTAATTAGGGGCTGAGAAAACGACGTCCCTTCGTCAAATCTTAGAATGCCCCTAGAAGCTATGTATTAGCTTACCCCAACTTTTTATTCGGGGTTTTGTGAGTTACTCAGCGCTGCCTACAAATTCAACATAATAAAAATTGGAAAATCGAAACTTAGGTGAAGCGTCTGCATATAGCTCCCGTAACTTCTCGATAAAGATGAACATCAACTAAATGTAACATATTAAACAATAATAAGGCGTTGGTGTAGTATATTAGGTTGTCGGGTAATTTTAAAAATTATATAAAATGAAATGAAGAACTCTGCGATTTTAACTTTGTACAGTGATTAAATGTGTTTGTGCGTTGTATTAAATTTTCATTGTATAAGGAAAATATTGGATAATTGTTACTAGAAAAAAGTGTTAATTTTAAAAATGTAGTTTTGAATCCGTGTTTCATATAGTTCTCTACGATTGCAGTTTTGGTTTGAAAGTCCTCATTACAATTTCAGTTGTGATGTAGTGAATCCTGCAACATTAACTTCAATTCTGAAAATGTTGGCCCGCTTCGACGGTTCTATATTCCAGCACTTAAGCATGTGGCAATACCTGCAATATTGTAGTTGGTATATGAGACAACCAAGACAATTGTTTTTATGGAATATGCACTTAACCTACATTCCATCAACATGGAAACTTGGTTCCGGGAGACGCAAGCCTTTTGCCAGTAGGGCGCTAAAGTTGGGACTCCAGGAAAGTCCCTCAAATGGAATATCTCCTACACAAAATGCTTTCTGCAACGTTGCATTTCAGTAATTAAAGGAAAATAAGTATAACAAGTATTTACCCAGAGAGTAAATTTCCCAGAGAGTGACTCCAAATGACCAAACGTCGGTTTTCTCATCAAACTCCAAACGACGCAGCAATCAAAGAACTTTGATTGTAACTCAAATGTAATGCAAAAATGTTGAAGCAAAAAAATATTTAGTTGAAATCTAAGCTGCAAAAATAGCCTTCCAGTGCAATTTTCCCATCGATGAAGATTATTTAAATGACTAATGATTTCTTAAGATGGAAAATTTATGAACTTTATAAATATCAAAGAAATGACGATTGCAGATATAGAATTTTAGATGGCAATTCGTTCGGATACATTTTCAGTTCAATAAAAAATTAGAAATTAATAAAATGAAAACTCAATGTTTTAATCTGTATCGCAATTGCTCAATTTGTCACTCCTGGAAAACCACGTAAGCTAAAAATGCAAAGATGCCGAAATTATACGTGATAACTGTAAAAGTGTAATATGTACGGCCATTTCAAACAATTACTGGTATTTCAAAGTAACTTATTTCAAGTTTCTTGTAAGTGCCCAGTAAAAAAGAGATTCAGAGAACAGTTTAGCCGATGTGGTCAAATTTGGCATGCATACGTATACCTGAAAATTTATTTCTGAGTAATAACTTCAAACAGACACAAAGGAAGGAAGCCTTACAATTATTATTTAAAACCACACAAGTATCCTATTCCAAGGTTGTGCAGTGCCAGGAGGTAATTTATAACACATATTTAAACGAAATATGATTCAGTCAAGTTTATTTGCATTGCAAGTCATAGAAAATAGTTTTATAACAAATCACCCGTAGTTACCACATTATATAATACAACCTTGATATCCGTAATTGTCACTATTTGAGTCATGCTTAGGATAATTTCATTAAAAGCTAATGATGCGAATTCATTGAAAGAGAAAATAGTTCTTATTTCAGCAGATATTTTAGACTAATTCACAGACAAATACGCACAGACGAATTGTTGAGACTTGGATCTGGTAATTGCTCAATTTGAAATTTAGGTTAACGAGCATCAACATTTATTGGATTCCAGTCGGTTTCAGAATCTCAGCAATAAAAAGCATGAAGCCTACGCCAATCAAGAAACCCATTACAATAAAAGTACCCATAAACGCCAAAAGTTTTGTAGGTGTGTGCTCTTTATGCATCCCAATTTTTCGGTTGGCCAGAAAAACATAACCGAAAAAGTTTCCACAAGTTAAGTCAGAATCATTATAATAACTGGAATTTTGCAAGGTCTTTAGTTGTTCCAGCATTTTGTAGATCCGAGTACCTCTATCATGTAAGCCTGATTGCACATATGATGCTAGAAATTTCGGAAACCGCATAGTTGCAAAACTTGGAGTTTTTTGAAACCAGTACTTGCTGGATTTAAAGAATGGTCTCTGATGCTGAGGTACAACTCTATAAAATTTTCTTTGCCTGCTCAGAGCTGCATTCCAACCACTCTCACAATCATCTACACAAACAGCAGCTAGCTTAACAAATGTTCTATTTTCATATCTTCTTGTACAGGACTGCAACTGGAAAGTAGGTGGAGTTTTTGAAAATAAACGTTGGACAGTTAAGCGATATATCCTCACAGATTCTCTATTAATAACATTAGTTATAGTTTTGGTGTTAAAACTAGAGTTAAGAAATGACGAGTTCAATATGATGTTCATGTAAACTTGGACCAAATCTGAATTTAGCCTACTTTCATTTAATGAATCCCTAGTGTAAAAATTGGATATATATACTTGATAGTCATGTGCAAATACGGCTCCAATTTCATCATACAATTCAGGAGGGGACAATAACTCAAAATCGGGGTACTGTAGAATTTCGTGAATGCTAGTTGGAAAGTTGGTTGGCTGTTTTTCTGCTGCCATAAACGAATACAATGAGGAATTATATAACTGCCGTAGAAAGATAGAGGCGAATAACCAAAGTAAAATTAAAACATTTCCTTGTATACTGCTGCTAAATTCTTGGCTTTCATTCTGTTCAAAAAGTACAGAATATTGCCAAAAAACCACTTGTATCAATCGTACACCTTCCACACATAGCAGCCAAATTGATATGCATGTAATTGAAAATAAAATGCTCAGCCACACGGGTAATTCTAATGGGGTTAAAAATGCAGTTAAGTTTGAATAAAGCACACTAATCCTGGGAAACAGAACCTGAAAGAAGAAATATGTGTGTTCACCTCCATGAGCATCTATTTTTTGCAAATATGAAAACTTGTGGGGAACTTGTAAGACAAGGCCCACTGATTGCTGGTAAAATTCAACGCACTGAAGGAAACTGCTGCAGTTTGTATACTGGAAATAAGTTTCGAAAACTTGACAAGAAATATCCCTAAATTTCGGTGTAGTTTTATGAGTTTCAATAGTTCCACAATTTGGTTGTACTGTTATGCTTTCCTTTCCAAAAAATAGAGTTGATTGGCGGTTTTTCCAATGTGTGATTAAATTTTCAAATTTCAAAATGTGATTTGCAGGTGTAGTTTCCATTGTGACAGCGTAGTTATTTGCTATCTGAAATGGGTTATACTGTTTATGTCCATTGTTATATACGCAAGAAAAACAACCGACTTTAAATGTTTCGTCTTCTGAATTTGCAAAAATGACTAGTGCTTCACTTAAGTAAGTTGCAATAAGTATCAATGCATTTCTTAAATTGGATGATGCAACAAAAACAACTGCGGTCGGAAAACGCAGCGGTAGGAAACGAGTGAGTTCGCCAATGTTTTTATTTATCCATTGCTTTTCTGGATGCTCGAAATCGGTAACGAGTAGAATGTCTGGGGATGTAAAGTGGTGCTTTGACAAGGTTTGGGCATTAACCCAAAATATACCATCATATTGTCCAGCGTCGCGTAGAACGAAATCTTGATCGCGTTCCAATTGTGCATCAAACTGAAAAGAGTTGGAAAAATGTAAAAATGCACACTGAAGAACTAAACAGTGGGCAAACATAGATTCAGTAAGTTTGGTGTTTTGTTCCCATATAAATTCAACGGTAGATGATTCAAAATGCTTAAGCAACATATTTTGGGCTTGTGACCAAGTTGCGTGGATACTAACTCGGTCCATTTCAATTCAATTATTCTTTCAATTGACGTTTTACTACTGAGACGAAACTAGTTTAAGTTTAAGCTATTATATTAAATGAAAAACTGCTGTAAAACATAAAGACCAACTGCACTCGGACAAAAAATTTAATCATGAAAGTGGCAATTTTGAGTGGACAACCAAGGCTCAAGATGAATACACTTATATACATTGCAAATGTCATTTTTATTGCGTTCTGTACACATGAGAATGAGCGTCAAATTGACACAAAGTGTAGTAAACGACTTAGGTTTTAAAATTGTTCAAACACGGCAAAATACATTACAGTTTTCCATCATGTTGAAGTACTATTGTTTACATCGAAATTCAGTTACTGCGACATATGCGCTCAAACATGTGGTAGATAATAGGGTAAGACTTTAGTTTGTAACTCAATTAGAAGGGATCTATCTATATTAATATAATTTTAAAAATAAATACTTTTACTGCTTTATAAATAGACAGAGTTTGATCGGTTGTCACCCAGGAAAGACATATGAACAATTCTGATGTATGTTTTTGAGTAATACATTAGTTTAATTTGGAAAACTCTTTGAATGTTTTTAAGTTGTTGTCAACGCTGATGTTGAAGTGGAGAGTAAAGAATGATTAATCAGCAAATGATGACAATACGAATATTTCCAACATTAAAGAGCTGTGAAACTTGCTAGAAGACCTAGTTCTGATCCACATCTTCCAAATTTGAGTGAACATTGAAACCACGCAAACTATAAACTTATTCCTTATTGTCGTGATTTTAGTGTTCTTAACCTTAATATATACCGAGTTGATCAAATTTACGCATTCCTTCTTACAGAAAAAAGAAGTGTAGAAAACTGAAAACGTATTCCCATTTTCACATATATACAGGTATACCCCTGGGCTGCAGAATCTTCTTAAAAGCCTTAGTCCGCACCTAGCAGGAACAAACGGGGAGAAATTTCGGAAAAACGGAACGGGAGGAAAAATGAGATGGAAGGAAGGCAAAAAGAGATGTAAGGGAGGAAAAGGGAGAGGGAATAGAGGAAAAAGGAGAGGGAAGGAAGGAACTAAAGTTTAGTGTCTGTCTGTCTGACACGTCTTGACTAAAAGGGGTGAATCTAAATGATTTGAAGATAGAAATTTTTCAGTACCAAATGGCTCATTAATGTGCTGTAGATAATTATTAAATTGCAACAAAGCAGCCAATATCTTAAATGTTATAAATATCACCCAAAATAGCAATAACTTATCAAACTAAATCACAAAATCATTCTCAAAATGTGCATAATTGCTCTAAAAATGTAGATCAGTGCTCTAAAAACGTAAATAATCGCTATAAAAGCATGAAAAATTGATCTAAAAATGTAAAAACAACTTGAAACGTACAAATTTCTTTCAAATTGTAAAACGTTGCTCTCAAATTAAAATAAGCTCTCTCGAAATGCACAAAATCACCCAAATCGTTTAAAGCCTTGTGTATTTTAATCAGGAATCTCATTTAGCCCTGTTTTGTAGTCAAAAATATTGGATCAAAATTTATTTTTTGGTGTACTACTTTTGGTTCCCAAGAATCCGGCAGCCATGAAAGTAAGCAGTTATAAAATAAGTAAATCTCTATTAACTAACGGCTGTGGAGAGAACTTTGCAAACTTAACATTGAAAAGGTGTGCAGAACAGAAGAAAATGTTATCCGAGATCCTTTGAGACTATGAGCTTCATTCATATAAAGTAGTTAATAGTTAACCTTGAAAATAATCAATCAGAAAAACAGTATGAAATTAATTTTGAGGTATTCAAAATACATACATGGGTATCTTTGAACAGAAAACTCGGAAAGGGGGGTCTGGGAGGCGAAGCCTCTCAGGTAATTAAAAGTGAAATTTTGACAGGAAGTTTTTAGGGCCGGCTAGAGGAAGTTTTTCATGCTAAAGAAGATTCTGCACCCATGGTTGCAATAAAAGGTTTAGGTAATTTGGATTTGGATAATTTGGATTCCACATACAGCACGGTAAAAAAAAAGTTCCATGGTCTGGTATTACAAGTTATTTGTTTTATATCGATTAAGTTAAATTTCATTTTAAACTGAAAACTACTGTAATCCGGTATAGGTAAGGGTATGCGGAAAATTAAAACTTGATATTATGTGAAAATGTACTCTAACTTTGCTAATGTATCTCGAAGTCTAGGTTGTAATAAACCAATCGGTGATAGGGTAATTTTCTTTACTTGTCAAACTTAACCTATAGGAATATTGGTTTACAAATTGTCCAAGAAACAATCTGTCATTTCTCGAATAAATTTGTTCTTAAAAACCGAGACGTAATCGATAAGCTTGACCCAGTTTCGTATTAAAACACATATATGTACCTTCTTTTTGAATGTTTTTAAAGCTGTGTATTGATTTAGACGTCGTAGATATGCTTACGTCTGTTTTTGCGTGAAACCAATAGCTACCTACATAAGTACGTATGAATTTGCCACGTACCTACTTTTGTCTTTTATAATTTTCAATCGTCAATTCTCCTTCAAACAACAAACATTAAGCGCATTTTTTATTCGCAATCAACCCATGTAAAATCATTGAGCGTTATCATATTTTAAAAGGCGAATTTTGGTCGAATTTAAATATTTTAGTAAAATTCTACCGTAGTCAACAAAGAAGATACAATTTTTAACAATTCGTTACACGCTCTGAATTCAACAATGGCTACACCACTAATGCTAAAAGTAAAAGCGTTTGAATTGAATGGCTACATTTGGAAAAACGGACCATACATCCAGTTCTTCATTTCGTGGAACCACCATTATCAGGGATTGCAGGTAACTCAAAGGCCCCTCTCAAAGAAAATATTCTGCATCGTTCCGCAAATGTTGCTGGCCCTGGATCTCGTGTACCTACTTTCTTCCGGTCTCCAACATCCCAAGGCAAACTTCCAGCTGAACTGGCTCATGGCAATACTGTTCCTGATTTGCAGTTGTAACAGTGTTGCAATACTCTCATATTTCTTTTATTCAGAGAACACTAAAGAGCTTGTCCAGTATTTAAATGTTAAACTCAATCAAAATGCTGAGAAAACGAAAGCAAATGAAAATCCAAACAAACACTCAAAATTATTTGTTTCTATCTGGAATGAACTCCTCCAAACGAAGAAATCTGGCCGACCGGATAAAATTGGAATGCTGGCGTGTGCATTGGCTCTTTACTTTGGTTTTTTAAGTTATGCCATCCCGTTTGCGTGTGTCGGCTACCTTTCTATGTTTGGCTTTAGATGGGATCCATTTTACTTAACACTTTTAAACATTCTGCCCTATAATGTTGTTGATTCGTTGTATTCCTCATATGTCTACATCTTGCTCCACTGCAGTACAATTATGCTTTTTGCAACTGCAGAGATGTCGTGAGGTTGTTCATTTTCTATATTAGGTGCACTGTTTGCAACCCATTTCACTAAAGTTTCACTCCACAAGATTGACAACTTGTTTTTGCAAAAGAAAACAAAACAAGCAGTGACGGAATACAAGAGGCTGCTGGTTCTTGAAACCACTGGGAAAGATACAGTGGCTTTTGTTACATTCATGGTATTGAGCATGGGATATTGTATAACAACATTAGCAGCTTCAGTGACCATTACATCATTTCAAACTTTACCAAAGGAAGTATACTGGGTGTTCCCAACCATTACAGTTGTTGCCTTGACTGTGACTGCAATCGCGCTGCCTTATGCGGCTTCTCTAAACAAATTCAGCAACGAGATGCTGAGAGAATGGAAGACAAAGACAAACCGTGGATCTTCGGCACAGATGAAAAGAACGTTGAATGCTTTGCGTCCAGTCAATTTTTGTTTTGGACCATTTAGGCAAGTAAATGACGAGGCGCAAATAGAGTATATCTTGTCAGTTATTGAGCGTGTTGTAGACGGTGTACTTATTCTTAAAATGTGGTAAATTGGTCGACTTTTCTATCTCAGTTTAAGTTTCATTTCAAGTTCAGATCAACTAAGTAAGTTCGTCCCACAACTTTTGCTTAAAAAGTCGGCTTAATAAAGTAAAAGTTAATAGTAATTCTATAGAATCGAAATATTTAAAATTTAGAAAAAAACTGTACTAGCGATAAACACATGGCTTTAAATGCATACATGTACATTAAAATTTGTCTAAATAATAATAAATGTGACAAAATTATTCCTTTATCCATATACATTTATATGTTTTGTGGTGCAGTGCAGATATGTACAGTATTTTATTGTAACCTCAATGTGGGAATGTATGTGTGTATACTTATGCAATTTAGGGCGCAAATTAATTGCTTTATCAACCGATGATGTGGCGCCTACTGACTACTGATGCTGGATGATAACTGATGTTTAAAACAAGTAATCTCAATCTTTGCATCTTCTCATGCATTTTTATGTTGCGAAAAAGTGTCCCATGCGAGAAAATTTTGTTGAAATTGAATGCTGTTATGACGTACCATATAGCCAAGTTTTGACTTGAGCTTATCTTTAATAAATTAAAACAGTTTTTGAAACAGAAGGCCGAATCTCATCCAATTAACAAAATACCATTAACTAAACCATTTGTACAATGTATTAAATGTAATAATTCTTGAATATTGAAGTGCATATAGTAAGTAATTCCCTACAAAACGTATAAGTAAACAAATCGCAAACAAATACTGTGACACATTACATGTACAACACAGCAGACCTTCACTAAACTAATATAAAGTCAACAGAATCCTTTGTGCTTGTTAGAATATCATAAGTAAAATACGTTTAACTATTTACAAACTACACTAGAATATTCCTAGCAGTTATTAACTTCATAGTCATTTCTGTTAAACTCGTTTCATTAATACCATTGTTCAAGTTGGACGACGCCATTTTCAGTCGTTATCAGCATTACATTCAGAGCTCTAGTTTTCATCACTGTTAAAAGGTTGGATTTTGATATGAGGAAATTTAGATTCAAGCATGAGGATTACGTCCATGGTCACCTGAAAAAACCCACAAATTAACAAGCTTCCCGTAAGTCATCGCAAAACAATGTAACATAATAAAGCTGCAAAGTCTACTCACGTCAGGTGCCAATTTTACAGCTACATCTTCTAAATTCGGGAGAGCAAGGAGACCATGTAGAATAGAGTCGTTTGACAATGGTTCACTACCGCAATCGAGTCCTGTACCGAAGTATTTTAAGCCTGTAATCGTAAAAGGAGCGTATCACAATCATACATCCATTTTGCCAAAGTTTTTATTTTGTATTATATTGAAATTTACATACGTGTCAATTCGGTGATATTAGGTAACTGTAATTTAACCCCATTCTCAATTCCTAGCACGACCTCTTCCTTCACCAAAAATTTGTCAATATGCAAGGCTTCCAAATCCTTCCAGTTCTCACACACAGCAGTAAATTCACCATCGGCTACCCTTATCCCAAGCCTTTTCAGGTTTGGCATAACCTTTGCCATCCCTGCAAACTTATTCCCGTCAAGAATGTAGCCTTTTGCTGCTAATATGAAAACCTCCTACGTTGAGCAAACAACTCGTTCCTCCACCAGTTCAGCGTCATTAATCTCATTTATTGGAACGTTTGGAAAGAATCGACATTCCCCCTTTTGGTCGAGGTAGCGCAAAGAAAAGTCGTCTTCATTCTTAAGAATTCCCAACGCCCCTAAATGAGTTTTTTCTCCATTGTCGTCCATCACAACCAGTGTTCTCATATTTGGGATTGCCTTTAGAAACAAAAGGCTGTCAAAAACGTTGCCAATCAGCTTCAGCTCAGTAAGATGCGGAAGGTGAACGCCAGCTGGAAAATCGATAAGGGATGGGTCGCCATCAGCATCGACACGGTCAGCTTTTGAAGTGTGTTGCAGTAAGTTTCAAGGATCATTCTGAGCTTTTCGTTGCTACAATCGTCATCATATCCCATTTCAATGGCCAAAGTTTTGAGAGGAAATGCAAGTTTGCGAAATTGGCGTACATATGAGCCTGGGTGGCAGTCTCTCCGTAGCAAGAAGCCTGACCGAAAGGATATTAAGCTAGTCAAGTTGAGCCAAGATATTTGGACTATATTTCTCACGGAGCATTACTACATATTCAAAAAGCTTTGTTAGCTCTTCATAAGCGTATCTTGGGATCGACGGTACGAAATTTTGAAGTTTCAGAACCTAACAAAAACCAAACAAATCATTCATTTGATCTTAAGATACCAACCACTTCAGGGGTAGATTTTAAAATGTGAATTAACCTTGATATTTGGGAAACGAGCAAAGAAATACGCCCACGAAACCAGAAAGTAATTTTCTTTTCTTGATATTTGTCCAAGACTAATTTCTACTTGAGATAAGTTCCCGCGAATTTCTTGAGGTGAGGGTACGAAACTTTCCTCCCAAACTACTGCAATACCGTCCCAAAAATGTGCTGTAGCTGGGACAGTGGATTTCCACATTTGTACGCGTTTCTTTCGAGCGATAAGAACTGGATGTTTGGCATAAACTCAAAGATAACTTGATGAAAGTCCTCTCTTTCGTGAAAAACTGAGTTGGAGCACTTCAAGTGACTCATTTTGTCGCCGACCTTTGAACAAAACTCCAATTTCTTCCGGTTAATTCTGCCACCAGCACCAATTTTGAATTCCCAATCTTCAAGCTTGTATTTTTTAAAGCAGTACTTTCTCAGTAGTTTGTAAGGATCGCCCGGTGCTCCCAGCATGTCCAAATAACACTCAATGTATGTAAGGACAGGAGTTATTTGAGCGATAAATACGGCCATTCACAGATATCCACGTGTTTTGACGCCAAGTTGACAAGGAGGTCTTCCAAAATAACTTGGAGACCAACCTCAAGTTCTTAAACTCTTTGAGGTTAAATGGAATGACATTGAACAGGTGTTCCACAACCTGAGAAGAAAAGTAATAAAAATATTGCAAATTATACCCTTCAGAACAAAAAGTCAAAAAAGATTAAACTAAGGTTGCTTCTCACCACACCAAGCATCAAAGGGGTTTCTTGATTCCCACTCATCTCCGAGGTGGTATCGATGAAGTCGTTACTTTCAGTTACGTGGAGTTTAGTCTTTAATCGTTCCATGCCGAGTTTTTGATAGTTTTCGTCACTTCAAATTAACTGGGATTTTACAAAGCACAGAAGGGTCTTTTTTTATTACACTACAAAGAAAACTAAACAACTTATTTTTTAAACGTCGAATGGGAACTGACTGTTGTTGCCAACAAATATTAAAACAAGATTTTTTGGGTGAAAACACGACACAGGTACTTAAATCTGCCCTCTCTCTCCCAACCCAACCTGTTCTCTTTTTGTTTTGCATAGTTGCTTAAGATTTAAATAAAATTATATGGTGTGAGTAGAGCTCACATTTCTCTGTCATGCATGTATACATACATAACTAATCCTTTCCCCTTCAAACAAAAATGTTTGTTCTGATTGAGTGAAACGAAGACACAATACAATACTTACTTTATCCTTTTCGACTATAAGAATGTGAGAAGCTATAACTCACAATGATTCATTTGTGAAAAACGACCTAAGTTTTATCATTCATTTAATATCCTTACATGCTTGTGCTCTGTAGATCGATTCACAATTCAGCATTTCAAGTGCATAGTATTGTGTGTTACCTTGAATAGTGGTCGGTGTCCATCGCTCGCTCATATAGCTGGACTGAAATCCATATAAATGAAGGAAAATCCATGCAATATGTTTTACACAATATATATTTAATATTTTAATGAATTCAAATTTCCTCGTTCATAGGACTACACTCAACTTACAAAATAATTAAAAATACATAGTTCAAATAGAATTAAAGTACCAATTGTTTATCAGCAAGTTACCAGAAAGCCACCATACTTATCAAATCACTTATCATGATACAACAATGCCCTCCAATAAATTATTTGACTCACGTGTAACTATAAAGTTAACTAGTGGCTTTTTATATTGTGATACAAGGTAGCTTAATTTAAGAGTAACCTGTGTAAATACAATCGCTACGTTACGTATGTTCAAGTGAGATTCGGCCGAGGGTATTTCACCCCGTTTTGAATATGTTCTATAGCTTCACTGACGCGGTGAAACTATATAACTTCGTGTTTCTAGCAACCGTTTAAACGGGCAATAGTTTTAATGTAACAATATCAAATTAGAGACATAACAAGTTAACAACGTGATCCACACTAACATTAATGAATTCAAGAAACGTCTCATTACTCACAGTAAAGAGTGGGTATGTCGTTTTTATCAAAAGTGTGGGAAACGACTTGGCCACCTTATACGAATACCTGTTTCTACTAGACAGCTCCAGAATATTCTTCTTCATCTGCCTTGACAAATCCACCAGACCTCCAATGAAGCTGCATTCAAATCTGCAAATTACTGTAGCCACGATGACACAAACTGTGAAAATTACAAGTAGCTCATACTCCCCGTTTATCAAGAAAACGTCCAAGTGTCTTATCAACAAGTAGGAGCAGACAATAACGGCAGCATGTAGAATTGCAAAGTGTAGGGCAACTCGGAATTTTCCCACAATTTCATTGGAATACGTGCAAAGGAGCTGCTGGCACCTGTAGATTCGAATTATGTGGTGACAATCCAGAGAGCCCATTTTTTCAGTTGTGTAGATCCCCACAGACTCGAGGGCTGTGGGCATCACCGCCTTTAACCACACCGAAACTGAGGTGACGACAAGCAGAACATTGAAAATGTAGGTAGCAAACGTGTTACACAGTGCAAACACGGACCAACCGTAGAAACAGGAAATGGCTATCATCAGAGGGGAATATGGGGTTACTTTGAACTCAAACACGTCTTCAAGTAGTATATGCATAGGGTCGCTGGGGTGGAACATGAAAATAGCCAGAAACATTGGGGGCACGATTGTACCGATGACAGCGAAAGAGAGCAGAACCTCGTACGGGGTGCAGGATTTCATTGCGTTTTGGAGCAGAGCGTGCCCACCATCAATGGTTTGTAAAATATCCGCTAAAATGAATAAAAAATTTAATAAAAATGCCAATAGTTTGATTAAGAATTTTTTGACTTACTTCGGAGTTTGGAATCCAACTGGAAACAGGCATTGTAGAAGGCACAAACTTCGACTTTCAGCTGTTTGAGGATGGAGACGATCAAAGAGCAAAATACTAGTATGCCTGTGGCCAGCATCATGAAAGTCATCCCGAGATTTTTGTGCATGCTCATTTTCTCCCCATCGTTGCTATTCGTTGAGTGGAAGTAGATTAAGGTGAGGAGGAATGGAATTGCAGCAATGCCAGAATAGTAGCAGAGCACCCAATTCCAGTAGGAGATGCGGGAGGTAAGAACGCATCGGTCGGTGGGAATGTCCCAGTAGTTTACGGCGCAGAGAGGGTATTTGCAGACGGCAAGGCGGTAGCGGATTAAGTTCTTGAACTTTTCGCTGAGCATGATTGATGGTTTTAGAAGCTTTGTGAATAGAACTGATCTGTCCTTCAGGGAAGTTAAAAGTTGAGTGGACAACGAGTAGTTTTATTTTAGGTCTACTTGGTGAACAAGACTCGAATGGAGAAAAACGCCCAAAGTGCTTGTTAAGTAAGTACCTTAAATTCGAGGTTGACAAGAGTGCAGAAAAATAATTCTCAAAGTTGGCTCGTCCCGTGGATAGGGGAAATTTCTACTCTGGAAGAAACGGAATTATCCACCAAACTGGGGTTGGAAAAAAACGGACAGATTGTACGAAAGTTGAAAAAGGGCATTTACACGCTATTTTGCTAACAAAATACAAAATTAACTCCAGCTAAGTATTTTAAAGGTTACTAGCATCATTTTTGCAGTATTCTTCTTCTGCCAATTTTTAATTTCCTACTCATTTTAACATCCTCTGAATTAGTTAACTAGTAGTTAATAACTACTTTAGACTTCCTATCTCAGGTTTTACGTGTGATGTTTATGGCAGATTTAAATTTGGCTTCCTTGTCACATGATACTATCCATTTCGTCCATTTTGACCACTTTCTTTCGTTTCATCTATTTCACACTGTCCACCCAAAAAGGGGTGGAAAATGGACAAAAGGCGCACCCTGATAATTCTCTTACATGTCGGTTTGAAAAGAAAGTACCTTCTTTTTTAAGTTTTACAAGACATTCATGAAATTACGTGGTTTCTTTATTTCTGCAAAAAATTATGTAAAACAGCTCGGTTGAAAGTACCTGATGGAAATAATAGTTCTACTGGCAGGGGGTTTCGTAATTATCCATGCTGTATAAAAATTCATCTAAAACTACCTTAAATAACCCTCAAGTCATAATTCCTGGGAGAACTGGAAGCCATCCTATTACACAAAATTACACAATTTATCCCACAAAATAGCCCTACAGAGAACAAATCTACCTAAAATGGAAGCACCTGGATGTAATTACACAATGTACCTCAATCGTCATACTTTTTATGTCGAAAACCTCTGAATTTAAGGTAGTAATAATTATATGCATTTTCGGCTAATTTTTTCTCAAGTTTAAACTCAACTGCAACTTCTTCTTGGTTTCTAAAATCGTGTGGTTTCTCGTTCTCAACTGTTACCTGTAAATTATCAGTATAACTAGCAAGAAATTGAATCTATGGTCACGGGAGCTAGGGCTCCATGATGATTATAATAATGCTGAGGTAGCTTATTCCAATACTTGCATATACCTCACACGTGCATGATGTTATATCAACATCACGAACGCGCACTCGTGGTGCACTGCTATTTAAGATGACTAATTATAAAGCATGATGATGATGATGATATGAATGTCTTCGTGAATGATGTGAATAATAAGAGAAGAGTTTGTCATTATTTGTCGAACTGTCTTGTTCTGCCCGACTTTTGGTCTTTCTGCATAATCACTTATTAGCATCATAATCTTATTCGTCATGTTCTCACATTACCCCCAACGATCATACTGACAACCTTAAGGATACAAAGATCCTTAACTCTATTGCATATTACCTTGTGATATTGGTGTTGATTGCAGTAATGATTTATGCAAGCTCGAGAATTTCCGAAATATTGTACAGTCGAAATCGACTGGTAGGATGGATGATTACTTTCAGACAATTGTAATTCAATTCACATTTTTATTTTTAATATGGGGAATGGATAATATGTGACTACGGCTGGCACAGAGCTTTTTGATAATGTTTGCAAAAACGGTTCCACTCATCTTAGATAAAAAATAGCATCTCAACCTTCCCTTGTCGATGTGGAAGTTTTAAATGCAAACAGGTCGATAAAGAAGAAGACCGGTCTTAAAACCCAGAATTCTATTTCCTGTCTTACCACCACAACAGAAAGTGACTTCTAGATGGAATATCATCGATGCCAACGGGAAAGATGAAAAAGAAAGTGAATATGTTAACTGTAGAAGATGTTTGAGGCTCGAACTTCAGCGGAGGTGAGGTGCAAGAGTGTGATAATGGCGGAGTATTGTGAATTTCGAAGCGTGGCTTTGACACATACGGTATGTGTTGTGTAACTACAGTTTTTTAATTTAAACAGCTTCTTGCATCATTTTTTATATGACTGTGTGCATTTTTCTTCAGTGTAACTACCTCTCGAGGGCTCTGTATGACAATAAACTCCTATTGTTATGAGAACATTGCTGAGGCTGGAAATTAACTGAATCACTTGAATTTGAATATATGCTATGTAGTTTCTAATATCTACGATGGAAGGATATGTAATTTTGGAGGAGTAACATATTTTCTCTAAATAGCTTGTTTGTTTAAAGTTAAGTAAGTTTTGATAATGGATGTAACTTTGAAGGATGTGTGTTATCAGTTATAATAAACCCGACAATCCGAGATGTAGCGATGTACCTTTAGCGGATGTAATTTCGGCTTAAAAAACGTGTCATAAGTGAAATCCTCAATGGACTAGCTTTTGAATGATATATCACACCCTAAGTGTGTCATTTGAAAGTGCATGACCTTTGACCTCGGTTCGAAATTTCCGGTGCATAGTCATCATCAGCACAGCAATACCTTTCGAATGATATATCATAAGCTATAATGGTCATTTGGAACATTAATCGTGACCTTTGACCCTGTTCGAAACCTCTGATTTGAATTTGCAATGCATATTCATCCTCAGCACTGCAATACCTTTCGAATGATATATCATAAGCTTTAATGGTCATTTGGAACATTAATCGTGACCTTTGACCCTGTTCGAAACCTCTGATTTGAATTTGCGATGCATATTCATCATCAGTAGAGCAATACCCTTCGAATGATGTATCATAAGCTATATGTGACGCTTATCATATTTGTTGCGCTTATCATTTGACCCTGTTCCCGTGACCCCAGATAACCCATCTACGAACTCATCCTCCGCTTTGACCTTATCTTTCGATTGGTGAAGACAGAATTTCAAAAAGTCAAACGGTTCGAAAGTTATCGTGTTGACAGACAGACGACAGACGACGGACGACAGACGACGACACAAAGTCTTCTTAATATGTACCTAAAGGTACATAATAAAACCCGACAATCCGAGATGTAGCGATGTACCTTTAGCGGATGTAATTTCGGCTTAAAAAACGTGTCATAAGTGAAATCCTCAATGGACTAGCTTTCGAATGATGTATCATAAGCTATATGTGACGCTTATCAATTTAGTTGCGCTTATCATTTAACCCTGTTCGAAACCTCTGATTTGAATTTGCAATGCATATTCATCATCAGCACAGCAACACCTTTCGAATGATGTATCATAAGCTATATGTGACGCTTATCAATTTAGTTGCGCTTATCATTTAACCCTGTTCGAAACCTCTGATTTGAATTTGCAATGCATATTCATCATCAGCACAGCAATACCTTTCGAATGATGTATCATAAGCTATATGTGACGCTTATCAATTTAGTTGCGCTTATCATTTGACCCTGTTCCCGTGACCCCAGATAACCCATCTTCGAACTCATCCTCCGCTTTAACTTTATCTATCGATTAGTGAAAACAGAATTTCAAAATGTCAAACGGTTCGAAAGTTATCGTGTTGACAGACAGACGACGGACGACAGACGACGGACGACGACACAAAGTCTTCTTAATATGTACCTAAAGGTACATAATAAGTGATTTGCAAATTGACTAAATTTGGTACAAATATGGCTAAATCTAAGGAAATCAATGTATAATTACTTGACTAGAAACCAGAGTTGGAATGATTGAGTTTTCAGTAGGTATAAATACCTACCTATCTATTAAACAGTTGACTGTAAACTCTGAGTATAAAAATAGTTTTCAGGTGTTAGTGTTTATTACTTTGCTTTCTATTCAAACAAGCATTTATGTTTAGCATGGCAGTAAGTTGGAAGAAAAGTTATGCAGTTTAAATCAGTTATCAATGGTAACAAATAACACAGCACGTCGTTCCAATAATGGTTACTAGAAAACAACAAAATTTTAAACAAAATTAGTGACACATTATATAACACATAAGACCTATACTAAATTATATAAAGTCAACAAAATCCTTTGTTCGTTTGAACATAATTAGTAAAATAAGTTACTATTACAAACCAGACGAGAAATATTACTATAACATATTAACTTCATAGTCATTTCTGTTCAACTCAATTCATTAGTATCATCGTTCAAGTTGGGCGACAATTTTCAGTCGGTATCAGCATCGCATTCTGAACTGGAATCTTGGGAGTCCTCATCGTCGCTACAATGATTGGATTTTGCTATGAGGAAACTTAGATGTGAGCATTAGACGCACGTCTTCGGTCACCTAATTAAAATCCCAGATTAGCAAGTCATTCCACATAGAATCTAGATGCAAACCATTACAATAGTTTTAAAAATTACTCACTTCGGGTGCCAATTTAACAGCTACATTTTCCAAATTTGGGAGAGCGAGGAGACCATGTAAAAGGAGTCGTTGACAATGCTTCATTACCGCAACCAAGTCCCGTGCCGAAGTATTTTAAGCCTGTAATCACAAGAGAAATAATTATTATAAAACTTCCAACCGGTGTATTTAGCAATCTGGTTGAAATTTACGTACGTGTTAAGTCGGTGATGTTTGGCAAACGGTATTTTACTCCATTCTCAATTCCAAGCACTATATCTTTATCATTCACATAATCAAGATGTAAGGCCTCCAGATTCCTCCATACTTTACAAACAGCCTGAAATCCCTCTTTGGATAGACCGACTTGAAGCTTCTTCAGGTTGGGCATGACCTTTGCCATCGCTTCAACTTTATCGCTATCAGGAAAAAATTGTGCCGTTAATATGAAAACTTCCAGCTTTGGACAAACGACGCCTTCCTGTTCCAGTTCAGCGTCATCAATATCTTCCAATGGAACGGATTGGCCGGCTGAATGTGGAACCTGCTTCTGACCGACGTATTTCAACGAAAAGTCCTCAGAATCCTTTAGAATTCCTATCTTCACATGGCCAGGTTGATTCCCATCCATCACAACAAGCGTCTTCAAATTTGGGGTTTGTTTTAGGAACAAATGGCTGTCAAACACGTTGCCAATCAGTCTTAGCTAGCTTATTCTAGTCTAGGATCATTCTGAATATATCGTCACCCATGCGGTCATTAAACCCACGAAAATACAAAGTTGCGAAGTTGGGTTATCAAACTTTAAGGAATTCACGGGAGTTACTAAAGTGCACAAGTAATTTTTTGATTTTGCACAAGTGCACAAGTTGCACAAGTGCACAAGCGCACAAGTGAATTCTTCGATTTTGCACAAGTGCACAAGCGCACAAGTGAATTCTTCGATTTTGCACAAGTGCACAAGTTGCACAAGTGCACAAGTTGGAAAATTGCACAAGTGCACAAGTTGCACAAGTTGGAAAATTGCACAAGTGCACAAGTTGCACAAGTGCACAAGTTGGAAAATTGCACAAGTTGGAAAATTGCACAAGTTGCACAAGTGCACAAGTTGCACAAGTGCACAAGTTGGAAAATTGCACAAGTTGCACAAGTGCACAAGTTGGAAAATTGCACAAGTGCACAAGTTGGAAAATTGCACAAGTTGCACAAGTTGGAAAATTGCACAAGTGCACAAGTTGCACAAGTGCACAAGTTGGAAAATTGCACAAGTGCACAAGTTGGAAAATTGCACAAGTGCACAAGTTGGAAAATTGCACAAGTGCACAAGTTGCACAAGTTGGAAAATTGCACAAGTGCACAAGTTGGAAAATTGCACAAGTGCACAAGTTGGAAAATTGCACAAGTGCACAAGTTGGAAAATTGCACAACACAAAAAATTGCACAAGTGCACAGTTGGAAAATTGCACAAGGTGCACAAGTTGCACAAGTTGGAAAATTGCACAAGTTGCACAAGTGCACAAGTTGGAAAATTGCACCAACAACTTCGTGCACTTGTGGCATTTCCACATTTGTGCAGCTTGTGGGCAAC
>LJIJ01002292.1:0-28843 GCA_001718145.1 Orchesella cincta
AAGAGAGAGGAATTGTCTTTTTGAAAACTTTTCACCACACGAGCAAAAATGGCCTGACCTGAGTGAATCTCCTGGATATGGTGTATGACTCTGGTTTCACTACTACTTTTCCAATTGGACTTCTATTTGACATTGCTACCTCTGTCTTCCTGTCTGAGTTAGCGCTAGAATAAAATCAAAATAACGTAGGTCCACATTAGGATACGTTTAACGGGGCTGAGGTTAATCCGACAGCTCATCAGATGCCGTCCAGGATGAGTGGTGATGTCGCCAGAATCGACACAGGTGATGCTGACAACTTTTCTCAACCTAGATTGTTTATTGAAAAAGATTTGAATGAGGATACTAGACAGAGACTTGCTACGAATATTGCTACCCAGCTAAAAAGAGTCACCCTAGTTGTTAGGGAACTCGTTTACAGGAACATCTTTGATAATATCAGCAGACAATTTGGGGAAATGGTGGGAAGGGATGTTTCTGCTGCACTGGCAGTGCCTAATCGTGAAAGGGAATAAGAATGGGAAGTGTACAATAAAATATATCTTGTTAATTTATTAAAACAGCAGTAATAAAATAATTTCTACAAAAAACAAGCATACCATGTACACATATTTGTTTGTGTTCCCTACTAATAAACACTTCAAATAATATGAACTCGTTCGACAATTTTCAGTAATTCCAAGGTTGCAGATCCATCTTCATGTGTAAATCCAGATGTTTTAACGGACAGGGAGTTTTTTGGGGAAAGGTGAGAATAGGTCGACAAAAACATCAGATTGGTTCAAAGTATGTAAAATGTGTTTTGTAATATCATGTAATATAGATGCAGATACTGTTTCGTTAATTGTACCGGGCGTGGCACTCTTACTTTGCTTTGTTTACATTATCTGCTGGATAGACGTCCCCTATAACAGTTGCAGCAGATACTCATATCCTCATTTACCAGAATGGTACCACGCTATATAGTAAAAATCGATGTCAACAAAGCAAAGTAAAAATGCTAGGCTCAGTAAGATTCATACACATCATAATAGCATCTTGTGTAAACCTAAAGAATGACCCAAGAAAAATATTTAACTGTAGTAAATGTATTTCGGGTTCACCCTCTGCACTCCGTTGATAAAAGCAACTGCCGAATTTTGGTGCTAAAAATAAATGTCTATTTAATGTAATGAATAAAATTATCAATACTTGCAATTCAACTCATTGAGGCTTTCACACAAAGTACAATTATCAGACCTGAGTTTTAAGAGTGAACATTTTGCTTTTCTTCCTATTTTACTTGTCCCCGCTTCAGCTTCTAATAACTGGACTTCATCAACAGCATCAAAACCGTGAGGTGGATTAGCCGAACCTTCAGCGTCGATATAGCCTCATGTGTTCCAGCAACTTACTACATTTCCAACAATTTAGCATACAATCACAATTTCTTCATGATAGTTTGATTGCTCAGTGTAGGCTGAAAATCGCGCAGTTGTCCGTTCCAAGATTTAGGAACTTATCACGCGTGAAATGCGTATCATTTTACCCAATATAAATTAATTAAAGGTTGGGCTGCGCAGGTGCGCACACACATCAAGAGTTTTCATCAGACAAAAAAATGTGGGTTGCTTGAACAGGGTACAAAACACAAAGAAATGAAGGTAGAGCAAATCGTAATGCCCACAAGCAGCTACGTTTTACTTTTGTTTATGATATAGCAATTTGCATGTACACATTCAACGTAACTACGAGACGATTACGTGTAATGAAATTCTAGTTTAAAGTTATCTTCATTAAGATAACACATTCTTGTATATAACCTTTCTGTTTTGCTGATTGTAGCAAAACAGAAAGGTAGCAAATAAACAAAAAAAGCAAAAAACTGGTCTTTCATAATTTGAATTAGTATTTAAATAGCCAGAAATACAAGATTGACTTCTTGACATGCAACACTCATACTTTGTCCGTATCTCCTAGCCTATAAAACGTGTTTTGCCATTATTCAATTATTCGGTAATCTAAAATTTAGATAAGGACAAAGAAAAGTAAGGCTGACTGAAAACACCACAATTCTCAGAGTATCAGGACACGAGTATTTTATTACATTATTATTTCATTTGTGACAAGAACTACACTTACTTTTAAGAATAACAACATCAGGGTGTCTCCAACTCTTCTACGCTCTGCTACTCTCGGTAATAGACATCACATCAGTGATATCGGTGTATTCCCCGTCGATGTCAACATGGCAAAACTTTTCCATGTGTTCGTGGAACTGCTCCACGCTAAAAAGTCTTACTGGACAGTCCTCCCACTCGCAAATGAATGGAGGATTTTCCAAATTGTTTCCAACTAGGTGAATATACAGTGCTTTCTCCTTTTGAATGAAATTCCACAACTGCAGCGAAATGGGTTCTCTATTGTCTCAGGAGTGTATCTGGCTTGATGTCTTTTGAAATAGGGTATTTAGAGCGTGGCACCGGGATGTAAAAATCCTCAGCTGCATCATCTTCAGTTCGGAATTCTTCATTTCAACGTAGTCCCCTCCGTCTTCAATTCCTTCAGCGACTTTAGAAGCATCATCTTCCTTCTCCAACTCCACCCTCCAGAGTAGTCGGTTACGGTCTGCTACTACTTCTTCGTGGGCTTTTGTTATGGTTTCCAGTCTCGTTTTCATCTCCTCGTGATCAACAACGTAACCTTTCTCTTTTTCTTCTTTCCATTCACGAGTTTCCTTCTCCATCTTCTCTTTCAGTTCATCCAAGGCAGCCAACAATCCCTCCTCCTTATTTTCCTTCAGACTCTCTTCCAGCTTTCTCCGAAGTTCAGAACGGATTTGCTCAGATTTTTCCAATCTCATCTCACTTTCCACCCTGACGTTTAGGAGGCGCTCTTCCAGCATTTTGTTGTCCTTTTCCAACTTCCGAATACGAAGATCCTTTTCATTTGCATCCTCGATCTGCTGTTCGAGCTTCGCAAGTTTTGGTTGAGTCAATGCCAGCTCAACTTTGTAGCGCTTTTCCTCTTGCTCAGATGCTTTTCTCTTTTCAACCTCTTCCTGCAGAATACGTTTCAGAACTTCAGCTCGTTTCGGAGCTCTGTCGCGATTCTGGAGCGTCAGCGCCGATGCCGGTTGGAGCTCACCATGGAAATATCGCTCGATCAAACGTTGGGAGGTTGTTTTTCTTTG
Source organism: Orchesella cincta (assembly GCA_001718145.1). NCBI lineage: Eukaryota > Metazoa > Arthropoda > Collembola > Entomobryomorpha > Orchesellidae > Orchesella > Orchesella cincta. The sequence goes on from LJIJ01002292.1 coordinate 3,173, forward strand.
AGTTCTCAATGGGAAGTGGAGCTGGAGATATCCGGAATCCTTCCAGAGCTCCATTGCCATGCTGGAAGATGGTGACGGTGGAGGATTTGAGTATAATACCAACTGGAGACCTGGTGAAACCTCATCGTCGCTGTCGCCACAAGTGGCACCACTGGATGAAGGGGAGAGGTACAAGTTGGCGTTCCTTCGTCGCTTCCTGTTCCCATTCATTTTTGTAATGACCTGCAACATTATTCAAAAAATAAATTATTATATACTCGTGGAAAGTCATTTAAAACAATTAACAACATTGAAAATAACATGTTATGACGGTGGTTCTTTTGCTTCAACTACATCTAATTACCTCGCACGTATCAATAGCTAAGAATTCCTTGCTTTCTATTGAGAAACTGCGATATTTCTTTCAGTCAGTTGTTCTAGTGAATTAGAAAGTGGTCAGAGACTAACTAACATTCACTTTCCGTTAGTCAACACATACAAACACTGTTCCCGAGATCCTTAAAAGTGTTTATTAGAATTTTCGCAAAAAACCTCTGTTTGTTTTGGTTGTGATTGCTGAAAGTGAAAGCAATAGGTAGTCATCGGCCGAAGCTAGGTGAGATGGCTAGGTAAAGGTACTAAAGAACTCAATTGATTTTCCAGCGTTGTGATAAAATCTTTATGGGGCAAAATGATAAAAACCGTTCACCACTTTGTTAGAGAAAGCCTGTTATGTATTTACAATATTTCTTCTTCAATTGAACAGAATGAACGTCAAAAGTGCACTGAGACACGAGGATCTCCCAAAACCAACTTTTTTTTGCATGTATGTGTTTATTGAATTTCTTTGGGTATAAAACTACAAGTTGTTTTCAAATTTGCAACCAGAAACTTCGCCCTAGATTAACTTCAAGTTTCCAAATACGGTAGCCCATTTAGAGCGAATAGAGAGAATGTTGGGAGTGCAAGGTGTTGACATATTCCAACATGGGAAGTCAGGAGGAAGTAAGAAATAAGCAATGGAAATGAAACAGAAACCAATGGCATCAGATTCCTCATCTGAATCTTCTTCTTTCTTCACTCCGTCAACGTCTACTTCGTCCAGCCGAAATTCAACTAATGAAGACGACTGGGTTCCTTCAATTAAAGGTGTGCGTGGCAGGGATGAAGACATGACCAATGTCAGTGAGAAGGTTTAATAATGAACATTCATAGCAACGTTTATCTGCTCTAGCATGATTCTCAAGACCAGCTTAGTACTTAGTTTGAGGCTTACAAGTAAAAAACTGGATAGTCACATTGCCCCATATATGTATTTGCAGATTCAATCTGTTAAAATGTCAATAACGTAAAAAAGTGGAATGCATACATTAACACCAAAATCACAAAGGCTTTGAATTTTTTTTCAAAATACCATCGGATCAGTCAAGTATTCTAGCTAATTGTAAGTAATAAGTTGCATACTTGAGCACTATAATGTTTATCACCATTGTAATTGGTGTTTGTGCAAAGTTTAACACAACATGAATCCTATCCTTGTTGTGGAGGCTATTTATTTTCCAAAATTATGTAATTGTAATGCAAACTGAGAACAACTATTTTTATTGTGCAAATTAAATGCACAAAATGTTAGAGGTTTAAGCAGCACAAGATTGTGATACAGAGAAAGAGTAGAAGGATTGCTCACTAAAAGTATGATTGTTAATAGCTGATGTAGGATCATTGCATCTTATTGTGCATATAAGAAATTTGTTGTTTTAACTCAATTGCAAACCTATACAAATTTGACACATACATTTCTTTCTGGAAAATCGACTAGCAGGCATCGGTGCTCTAGTCCATATTACATTATTTAGAACACTTAACTTTCATTGGAGTACACAAAAGCATACAAAGCCAGGGTAAAATGCAATGGTTGTTGTTGTAATCACTAAAAAGCATCCATCCCTAGTTGAGCTGCACCAAAGAATGGTACAATAATTCTTTTTCTGTTAATGTAATGGTAATTCTGACTGCTTTCTTTCGTACATAATCATAGCTTTACACATCAATCAAGATCGCTTGTTCAGCCACATAATGATTTTGCATTCACCAGAAAGATACTCCAATATGTATTTTCAAGCCAACAATTATTGAGCAGATATGGACTTTTCAAACAAGGTCGGAAATTTGTCCCAGACAGTCTCTTCGTATTTATAAAAATGTGCGTGACTGTTTGCTCCCCATGAGTCACTCATTGTGTCCTCGGATCTGAGACTTATCAGCAATGTTTAACATTATTCGACCCCGTTGGCTTGCACAAGTATGTGACAATGAAGTCTATTCATATAAACAGCTATACTTCTACATTTAAAGCTGGGCTTTGAGCACGAACGTCAAGAAAGCTTAGGATAGATCACCATGATATCTTTTTATTTCTTCCATAACCCAACACTTACTTAGGTAAGTACATATGTATGGATTTTTGGTACCGTATGTAAAATGACTCTTGATCAGACCGTGTTCATGTATGACTCATGTATTCAACACAACTTCTTGCTTTCTTTCAGTTTACTCATTCTTCTCAAAGCCATTATTCGAGTATGTTCTTTCCAGAGACGAATCGAATACATCACACGATCTTCTGGTTGGAATTAAATTAGAATAATTTACATCCATTTTTGAGCTAGTAACGCTCAACATTAAATTATTTTTTGATTCATTCAGTTTTACTTTAATTTATTGGGTTCTGCAATCCCAAGCTCTGTTTTTTTCCATTCAGAGAAGATTCTGAAACAAGTTAAAATGAACATTCGATTTCTGCTTGGATCTCACTGGAAACACTTCATAATCGCGGAGTCGCTGGTACGTTTTTACTAACATATTTACATGGCTTTTACTTCAAGAAGGCAACATATAATTGTCATTTTCATTTTAATTTTACGTAGCAATTTTGACCCCAATCGGAGAGAAGATCGAACGTGGTACTTATTATTTACAAGATACTGAACAAATGAGATATTGAGGCGTCTGTCTAAAAGTGATGTGAATTACAAAAACACAAATTTTATGTACTTGATTTTTTCATAGAGGTTGGAATTTGGGTTCGTACATGCATATTTCGTACTTCTGCTGCAATTGGTGGTGAGCTATATTTTTTTATACCGTATATTGCAAAAAATTATAATACTACTGTCTAGTCGAACTTAACTAAAATGTGTAAACATGAAAATGAAAATGTCTAAATTCGTAAATAGATTTCGGCAATGCCCAAACTTGTAATGACTGCGTGGCCACTTGCAGAGACATTGAGTGTTACTTCGTCTTTCTTGGGGGACAATCAAGCCTCAACCGTTTTGGACTAACCTACGGGACCGGACAGATAATGTACATTATTTCAACCGAAAATGGAACTCCTGATTTGTGCTTTGCTGCGCAACCATATTTTCAAACTTGGAATACGACCACAATCCAGCCTTTCATTGGGAACCACTTTTATTCCACATGGACCGCTGAGTTGTATCGTTTCCTTAAAATATTTTGCTGCATTATCGTCCTACTTGAAGGTTTTAGTTTGTGGGTGAAAATCAAGCCTCGTTTTGAGGCATTTATGGAAAGCAGATTAAATATGTGGTACAATCGTCTTCATCACTACCTTTTGGGAAACATTAGGAATGGTAGAAGAAATTATGGGGGCTAAGCTTTCTGCACAAGAATTGCAATCTGTTTCGCAACATTCAATTTTAGTAGCTGTTTTAAAAACTAACAATTTAAATGATGCATTGTAAATGTTATCTTACCAATAACTTATCCACTTTTTAACGATTCATAATATTGAATACAAGAATCGAATATTTGATACTGAAGAATACTAGACTCTAATGAAAATAAATTCCCATTATCACTACTCAATTGACATCTGAAAATATTTACAATTTACTGTCATTATCATGATCAATTCACCTTCATTTATCTTCTACATTTTTCCGAGAAAGTAAAACCGGACGCCTACAAAGATTGTAGTGAAATTTTCGTTAGGGAACAAGGCAACGCATGAACACAGTTTTAATATGACGGAATGAAAACACACAATGTTAAAGCTCCTTGATTGCTGACTACTTAAAAACTCGTCGCCTTTCCTTTTATGCATGTGATGTAAAGAAAAGTCGAGCAAGTGTGTAGCGACAACACTTGTAAATAAAACAGTATTTTTGCACATTTACCTTGTAGTGCAAAATGAATGAATTTTGTAACTTGAAACGCATGTGTAAGCGTTTTGTGTGTAAGTGAAGCTCTATCATCTACCGAAAGTCATTATCAGATGAAAGCCTTTAGATATCTTGTCATATATACTGATATAGAGTAAATTATATGGTATTTTGTACCTTTGTCATTTTTACAAAACTTTGTTCTTCGCTAGCATTAGCATACCCAAGTTCCAAAAGATATGGCATAACATTTTTTAAACCAATAATTAATGTATCTAAACAGTCAACAAGCAAACTATATGCTTAGAAACATCGTTTATTTCAAAATATTTAACTGAAACCGAACTAAAAAGTGGATTAAAACAGAATGACATATATATACTAAAAATTATTAGCACAAACGCCTGTGTTTTTAAAGTAAAAAGTATTGACTACTCTACAATCTATAACTGTTTCAAAAGATAGATTTAGATTAAGTAGCAAATAATCATGGTTATATAATAATACAAAAGGGGCGATTTTTATCCGATTTTATGTGACTAATTGGAATTAAGCAGCTACTTTGAACTGTAAACTACACACTTCTTACGACTATGTAAAAAATAAAAACTACTTTTGAAAAATTTGACAATAATAATAAATAGTATCCATAACCACTGAAACACTTGGCCTCGACGAAATAAAGCTGGTGATAAAGAACTCCTAGGAAGAATTAGCTCGCGTCCTGAAATGCAGAAGATTTATTTTGCTTAAATCACCATCACAATTCTTTACGTACAAAATATGCACAAATTAGCTACCAAGTATTTAAATTAATTGAATAGTGCATCATTTTCTGTAAATAGTTGTAATTTTGGAAAATTTGATGCTACTTGCGTTTAAGATACGATGAGTTCAGTTTTAGCCAGTGCCATTGTTGGTAGCAAGAGCAAGTGATGCTTCAGGTATAGCTTTCTTGACGAATTAGAGTCCCTGTGTTGGCTTGAAAGAAGCAAAGCAGGAGGAGCACTTGGAGCAATTAGTTCATTTCGCAAGTTGGAATCGGCCAACCTAGTACAAACACATAAATGACATGCAGTTTTTGGGGCAACATTACTTTGGCTACTAGAGCGATTAAAATAATACTTAGACATTATTTTATTAAACTTACTCTGCACCACGTCGAAGAGAGTCTCCGTCGAACAATGAAACTGAAGATTATGAATAGGGCCGTAGAAGTGTTGACAACTGAAGCTGGCCATTGTTGAACTCAAGGATTTCCGAAATAGCCAAGACCATGGTCACTCGTTTCAAAATGACCTTTAGCAGCTCTTTGTTGGACAGTTTCCACATGACCTTCAGTGGCTCCTTGTTTACGGAATTCCTGTTGAGCTGGTTCAGCTTGCGTTCCATCCTCAGCACTATCATTAGTAAGGTCAGTTGTAGAAGGGGATCGAGGGTTTTGTGGTGGAGAGCGAATCATTTTAAAAGTGAAATTGAGGAAATTCGCAAGTAATTCGTAAGTAAGTAATTCGCATAACGAAGTTTAAAATTTTGGATAATTTTTTGCTCAGAAATATGGAAAAAACTACTACTACTACTTATCACGATCGCAAAAGAACTGAAGGACAGTCAGGACTCAGCGTGCAAATTTGCACTCCCGGAATGGCAAATAGCACTCTCGATGGCAAATTTGCACCCCAAGAATGCAAATTAGCACCCCGGAGTGCAAATATGCACTCCTTGCACTTTTTAGAGTGCAAAAGAGTCTAAGTTATTCTACTTTTTGTTCGCTTCTAAACATCGGCATGCTTCTTGTTTCCAGATTCCCAAGCTTTTATCTTAACCTCCCTTTCCCAACTTAAGTATGCAACTTCAATATCGCATGCATTTTTTGTGACAAATGCTCATGGTAACGATATAACTGGATGGGACAATGATTCATTTAATTATGTTTAAACATGTTCATGAAACAATAATTTATCTGATTTGAAACAATTTGTAGTAGATTGACTCGCATTTGAAGAACGGACTATGTACGTATTTCAATTTTATTGGCAACGCACGACGACGACTGACGAAGTACTGCGGTAACTTCGACATTTGAAGTGTGAAGTGATAATTTGGGCGATCATTACTCATACACTGTACACACATTTCCCCCAGTAGAAAATTTTATCACAGTAAAAATAAAGTTTTTAATAAGCTCGTATAGATCTCTCTATTCATCTCATCTTCACATTTTTGTTTAAAGTTTTGTTCCGAACAGCGTACATGCAACTTTATTTTTGTCGTGCTATGTCATTTATGTTCTCATTCGTTCATCAATCTGTCTCTTCACGTTTTAGTAAATTGGATGGATACAGGTCAGCTAGAACGAACTGTTAATTTATTTAAAGGTAAGGTAGTCATGACTTCATTAGCATCAGCAAACGTGACTTGATAATACAATCAACCTCTACTCTGAAGCCCATGTTGTTGCCCCCATATGTAAAAAAATTTCCTATAAATGTCGTCACATTCAATAAAATATCCAGGAATTGGGATTAAAAGGTTATTACGGATTTGTATTAACAATTTTTGAATGTGGTACTCAGGATTGGGGATTTGGATTAAAATCCACAATCCCGTATTCCGATTACAACAATCCAGGACTTTGTTCCTAGGTTTTTTAATCAATTGACCACAAAATTTGAGCACTTATACTTCAAAACATTCTCTAGCTAGGTTTTGAAGGGTATTTTTAATTCCGGAAAACAAGCGTTAAAATATAAAAACAAAAAATTCACAGGAAATTTTGCAAAAAAAAAATTAATGGCTATAAAATATTTTAAAACATTTAAGAACTCTTAGACACGTCTGCTTTGTCGTCAATTTTTGTTAACTTAAGTTAAGTTCAACTCAATTCTCAAATTAGTACGGTTTCATATAGCTGCTGGATCTATTTCCTTATACATTATATTTTGAGTTATGTATAGCATAGAAGTTTATGTTGTCTCCGTACAAAATTATGGTGACTCATTATGTAAAAAAAACTTTTCAAGATTATCCAATGAGGGTAGTTCAGTAGTGCTCTTTAGCCATACTCTTATTCCTAAATACTGCCACGTACTTAAAAATGCACTTGTGTGAGAAACCCAAATTATTCATAAACTTCCGACTTGCAGGCAGTAGTTCATATGCTTGTAAGCTGTGTTGCACGATTCCTTCAAGGTTATCTGGTGACATAAGACATATGATGAGATGCTGAATCTAGGAATGGATCTCTGTTGTTACGTGTTAGTTAGAATGGGCAGGATAGTTCATTCGTTGGATGTGTTATTTCATCAACCAGACATTCACTCAATAAAATTTTGGAGACTGCAAATTATTTTTTGTTTAAACATAGTTAGTGCTTGCAATAAATAGTCTAAATTTTAGACTCTAAAATTGATAGTACAGTAAAGATTTAGTATTAGCGAAATTTTTGTGAAAATATTAGTATAAAAGTGCTTTAGCATAAGCGGAAATTTTGTATAAAAAATTGTATATTCGTGCTTCAGTATATCCCAGAATATTAGCATAATACAAAAACTGCAAGAACTTTATTGAATTATTGTCACAACATGTTTTAAAACGACTATAATTATTTCCATGCTATTGACGTTTGGAAACAAAAGTCTTGTATTGGATAACACTTTCTTTTTCGTGGTTTTCGAATCGGAGATAATTGGATAGATGTGACTTTGCGAATCTTTCCAAAATAAATGTAAATATGTGCTTCTAATCCAAACTGTTGCGAGGAAGACAATGCTGAAGACAGAAAACCTGTGAAACGTTGTGATAGGTTTAGGTTACTGCGTGAACACCTTTAATTGAAAATTTCTAAATTTTTTCCTGTGGAATTTCTACAATGAGGTACCGGTTGGCAATAATCTACCGAATTATATAGTTGATTGTTGACACAGCAAAGCAATTTTCGTAAAGCAACCCTTAATTGCAGACCGACAAAATTTTCGATACCCCGACGAGAATTAGAAATAGTAGTCCTGCTATGGATGGTTAATTTTATTAAAAAATTATTTAGCATTAGTTAATGTGCAAAGTTAAGCTGGGTGACTGAACTAAATGATGACTTGACTTGCACATGTAAAAAAAACTTTAAGAATTTTTGCAAATTTCCTATATGCCATTTATACAAATATACATATTTAAACAAATGAAAATTTATATAGTTTAGATATATATATGATTGAGATACAGGTATACGATTAGTGTTTATATATGCGTTATGCAATAATTCCGCTTATTCAAAATCTCCATTGTGCTTTCGAGTTTAGACTATTTTCTGTAAGCCTTATGTTTAGACAAAAATTCACCGACCCCATTCCAGAAATATTCAGTTAATTGTGTTCCTTTAAAAAAAATTATAGGCAAGGATGGTAAGTTCGCAAGCATACAGATAAATCCAACGTTTCATTTTTAGTTCGACATTCCTAATCATGTTTTGTACATGTTCGAAATCTTGAATATTTTACAGGAGGGCGCTCATCTAGTTGTAAAATTGAACAATGACTTGTTAGGTGAAGTTAAGGTTTTTTCAAAAATTGTCACTGGTTCCGCTGATTTGGAAGGAGGTGCAAGAACTGGTCCAAATTTGGGACTCTCAATCGAGTCGTGTTTGATCTGCGGGGACAAGGCTTCTGGTATTAACTAAATCTAAAATAGAGATAAAATATGATGGTGAAAATGTGGATACCTCATATTTCAGGGCGCAACTATGGAGTAATATCCTGCGAAGGATGCAAAGGCTTTTTTAAACGATCCATCAGGAAAGGCAGTATCTATACTTGTCTCCGAGGAAAGGACTGCGAGGTCACCAAATATTTTAGGAACAGGTGTCAATACTGCAGATTAAAAAAATGCCTTCGGATGGGGATGAGTCGTAAATGTGAGTTGTAAACTAGTTTTAAGCGGGATTAGATAATTTAAAAAATTAACCGTGCAAAATACTCTTTTCAAACTACTTTTTAGCTGTCCAAAGTGAGTGGGGTCCAAGGTCTTCTTCACTTAAAAAGAAAAAAATTGAGGGAATCCAAATCCAACCATCAAATTCCTCAGAGCTTCTCAAAGCTATGGAAATCTTTCGTGGCGTTGCGAATGTATGTACTCAACTTAAAGAAGTTATACTTTTTTGGCAAATAAAATAAAATACACATTTTATGCAAAGGGAACGGTGGATACACGCTGCTCTAAACTATTTTCCGAAATTGATCTCAACACCGTTATTCCGGACACATGCATCCCGTTTCAGTTGATCCAACCAAAAGTCCAAGTTGGTGTAAAAAACGGGATAAACATCAAACCGAAAATGAAGCTTGTCTGCGAAAAGTCTTCCCACCTTCTCTTCATGACGTTTGCCTGGGCACGATCCTTACCGGCATTTCAGGCATTGGGGTAAACATATTTTTATTATATTTTTTAGTAATTAAGATGGATTCTTAAATAATTTCACGCGTGTTTTCCTAGCTTTCATCTGCAAGTAGCTGCTTTGAAAAACAGTTGGAATGAACTATTCATGTTGGGTCTTACCCAATGTCAGGATGTAATGGGAATGAGTGAAGTGAGCGATGCTTTTTCCCTCGAGTTCAAGTTGGACCTAAACAAACTGATTTTAGGCGCGGAACAGGTCAAGAAAATGAACCAGTTTGTTCAACTCGTTCTTGACTTGAATATGGATGATTTTGAATTCTCTGCTGCCAAGGCTTTAGTGCTTTTTAGTCCGGGTGATTATGATTTTTTCCTTTGGAACTTAATAAATTGTGTTAACTTTTTTAAACTTCATTTGATACATTTTTACAGATCGTTTCTTCGATTTTGATATTCCGGCAACCAACTCTCTGAAACAATTGCAAACTTTGATTCACTTTAAACTTTCTGACTACATCAATTCAAAATACGAGGGTCAGGCAATGGATAACGCAGACAGATTCGCAAGCATTTTACTCCTTCTCCCTCAACTTCGGTAATCAAATCCGATCAATTTTAAGCAGGAATCGTAAGACTTGCTACAGATTGTTTCTGTTTGAATTTTTATTTCATGTTTCGTAGAAGCTTCAATTCAACTTGTGTGGAGGAAGTATTCCTCGCTCCGATTTTGGACGAACGCTCTATCGACTCCATTATACCTCTAGTTTTGAAAATGAACTTGGATCAGGAATGGAATGGATGCATCTGAAAATGGATTCAGAGCACCTGAAACTGGTAACGTGCTTTTAATTTTAACAGTAGTTTCCCAAATTCCATAAATATGTTGTTAATAATTTTTATTTATTGATTCAATTTTTGATAGGAAAATTCCCTAGCTGAGGAATACAACCACGTCCAAACATTCGAATACCAACGAAGTACACGCATTCAAAAATACGTGTTCAGAAAATTCCCTGTATTACTTACTACCCATTGTGTCTCATAATTGAAGGTTCATAGCTGAAAATAAATCTCAAGAATGCTTTAAAACCAGCTTTAATGTTTCTTTTCCATTGAGGCTAGTTTTCTATATGAATCGATATAATTTGGGGTAACGTGAGAAATTACATTTCCTAGGCACTGAAGCTTTGTAATTCATTTCTCAAAAAATGTGACTCTTTCCTTTCAATGAGGTCAATAAATTATATCCATATTATGGAATACATAAAGTTTTAATAGATATTTTACTGAGTCGATAAAGTTGACTTTTGAAATTCCAAGGCTGAACAATGTTACCTGAAAATTCTCACTTTCATATTTTTGGCTTCCTGCTTGCCACCCAATATCAAAGCAACTTTGTGTATTGACACTATATCGATGTGGCTCGGAATTAACTCCGCTCCAGCTCTATCATCACCGTTTTGAGTGTCTATTGCCCGCTTCTGGCTCCCTATTATTTTTAGTTTGGCAGCATCTGCTCACTCTTTAAGCAAATAAACAATTGACTTGCTCACCGTCTCATAATCATTAAATCATTTCGTGCTACAACTTGGTGAGTGAAACTCGCACTTCATGTTCGTCTCTATAACTCACTCATTCCTCAAGTTCTCAAACAAAAGCATTCATTAAAATTTCTTCAGTATTTCTAAATGCTTTGGGAATGGGAGAACAACAAGTTTTCCTTTTTATTGTGGTGACAGCAATCGTTTGGTCTTGTATATTCGAAGAAATAGCTCAGTTCCTCCTCTACCACCTACATTTGAACTTTTGTCAGTTTTAGTTATAAGCAATCAACTTGAGAAAGATTCTCCACCTGAATATGAACCACCTCCGATTTACAGCAAGTGTTTTGCGTGAGTAAAAATATTTTTGGAATTTTCTAAAATTCAAAGTACAAATGGCAGTTTACATCACCTTCCCAATCATCTGCATTTTGGTGATAGTGTCATTGTGCTTTCTATCGTACAAGATTTCTTGTTGCTTTGCTCTTATAAAATCCCAACGGAAAAAGTATGAGAGACGAAAAGTAGTTTGAGAAGAATTAGAACTCCATTACCAATCTCAAGAAAGTGATTGTGCCACATTTCCGAGAGCCAGTGCACCTTATCCAACAATTTGTAATTGTTCTTATTCAAGACAATCTGAACAATTTGTTAAGGAGCAGCCACCACCGAGCTACAATGAGTGTTTAATTTAAAATTTTTGGACGTAATAATAATTTAAATACAAATTTTATTCCAACAAATGTTCTACTGCAGCAAATTATTTTCATTCATCATGTTTTGCATTTGCAAGTCTCATTTTTGGTTCTGGAAAATTCTATATCAAAAAAAGCCTGCAAGAATAAATCGTCTATTCTACGACATTGTGCGCTGGCTCCAAACTGATAAAACTGGTTACTCAAGAACACCGGAAGCGCCATTCCAAGGCTTAAGTAGTCTCCAAACAGTTATCAGCTTTAACTATAATTCAGTTAATATTTATATTATACAAATATCGGTCGATCCGATGATCGCCACAGCTTCTCTCGCCGAAGGAAGATTGGTCATCAGATACGAGAGGTTCAAGGGGTTGGAAGGACGAGAAGAAATGAAGTAAGCCATTTCGTACCTCGGGAAGGCAACGTGAATCGGATTGATCCATTGAAACTTCCTGATTCGTCCTATATAACCACCTAATCGCAGGAAGGTGTGATGTGGGACAGGTAGCGGTTGAAGTAGGAAGGCAGATTGCGAGTCATTATTCCAGTCGTTGGAGAGGGGTTCTAGCGATTTTGTTTAGAGAGCACACATTCTTGTTTTATGTCAAGTACTATAAAAGGTTACGACGGTCACTTTTTGTCGTTACGTTTGCGTTAACAGTTAAGGAACCAGATGATTTGGATGACTCAAGTGAGTATGATAAACTAGATGAAGAGTGATCCGCAAACTGCGCAAGGGGTTGGTTGCGCTTTCCAAATTTAGTTTTTCCTCTTCTTAATATTTTTGCCAGCAGATATTTACTGACGCGTTAACACCCATATTTCAAAACCGATAAACTTGTAGCCTAAAATTCAATGCATTCTTTTCAGTTCGTATGGAGATGATTTTGTAAGACAGTTTTATTAATAGGTTTGCAAACCGTTTCGTTTTATAATCAGTTAAAATCGTGAGTGGGGTAGGAGTTGAGACAAACGTTAAAATACAAACATGCCCATAGTTATAGCAGGTATTGAAAAGCGGGCTGTAAAATGTGTTTAGTATGCCACGGATAACGTATCTACAGATGACATCGAGAGATTTGCTGAGGCAAACAATACAAATAACGAGGCCTTGTGAACGATAAGAAAACCAACATGGGGTGCTCGTGGGATCAGAAGGAAGGATACGAATCATTCATTTATCATCATCTCTCTCCATAAATACGCACCTTTTGCACTGTGACCTCAAAAAGCACGGCTGAGGATGGATGACCACTACGGCACGGCAACTGAGTACAGTAGTGATTAAGCGGTTTAAGCCGACAAATGAGTAGTACATTCACCCCAGTGTTGGACATACCAGTTCAAAGCAAAGTTCTGAATCTTTGATAAAGCATGTAGATTGCAACCTGCAACGCCATTAAAGTGTTGCTACAAACCAAATACCTTTGTTTCTACTCAAATTGTCAAACACTCCAAGAACAATCAAATGTGCTTAATTGAACTGATGGTAATATTAACGTTCATAATAGAACAGCGACAAAAAAATCCGGACATTTGTTTTTGATCGTACAAAAGTAGCCAATGTACTCTTCCTTCTAGATGCTGATGATGAATTATTAGTTGTTTAATATCATAATATTTGTTTGTGTATGATAATAAGGATCGAAAACGATTTTTCAGTGATGTATACATACATTTATTAACCCTTACCCAAGTTCACATAAAAATTACATTGAATTTGAACTAACTCATGGAGAACAAAACGGAATGCTGAACAAGTACTTAGAATTTAACTTGTACGGTATTAAAATGCACTTAGTTTCAAACTCAGATAAGTTAACTTTAGTTAAAGGACCTAAATGAGTACCTAACTTAAAAATATCAAACAAACTACTTTTACATGGGTAATATTATTTGACTACGAATTACAGCTTTTACTCGTTGTTTCTGATACATTTGAATTTGTAATAGTAGATCCTAGCAAAATAGGAAGCAAAATGGTATTTGTGACGAGATACTGAGCAACAGCGATGCTAGAGTTCGGTTGAAATGATCCAAAATGATTGCATATTTAGGACAGATTGGTTAGACCTGCAGTTGCATTGTATACTAAAAGATGAATCATGAATATAGCTTTATAAGCAAATGCTTTTCTGACCCAGTTAAACTTTTAGAATAGGAAGGACATTGGCTCAAAATAGTTTTACTGCAGCTAAACTATCATGAGTCTATCATGTAAATGAATTATGGTAATGAGTTAGCGTTCCCAGTCAGGTGATATACAAGCTCTTCCTCATTATCATCGGTGATAAATTGGCTACCTTCTTATGGTCTGAGGTTGAGGGATATCATGAAAATTTTAAAAAAAAATTTGCTCCTGATCGTGAAACTCAGAGGCTCTGTTGATCCCTCCTTAAGAAAATCATATCATTGTTTCACATACCAAAACCTATTAAAATAAAGATAACCGTCTCTTCAGCTTTATGAGGTTGCATGAGTTCTGTGTGTGCCCAAAATGCTGTAGTAACTGTAACCAAAGCAATCTCTTAAATTAAAGACGCAGCGATAATAAAGTTCCTTAAATACTCAGAAGTTTGCGGCAAATTAAACCAATTTTAATTTAGTTAAAAAAGGAGAATTTTTTGGTTGATTGTTAAGAGTGTTATAGATGGAGTGGAGTTTTATACTTTATCCTTTCCTGTTAGAGCACGCCGGATTATTTTCATCTTTTATACAGTTTTTGTATTCAGAGGAAGCTTTTTGTCAGAGGTGCTACATACATTGGTGAGTTGTGAGTGAAAAGGTTAAAGCTAAAAAACGTCGTGTTACTATGTATGTATGTTACTATGTGATTTTTTTGCATTTTACAAAGCACCTGTTTGCTTGAATGAAATAAAACTGTACCATCATCATCATTCAACGAGAATGCACACCAAAAGAATTGAACGATATTTGTGACTATGTATGCATTGAAGATCTCAAGGTGAAAATGCATCAATTTGCAAATACGTGTGTTATTATTATTTGATAATCGGTGAGATAGACGTTTTCAATGTGGTTTGGCCATTGGAAAAAAATCCATATCTCTCACTCTTCTTTTCTTTGTTGTACGTCAATATATCTTCCCCCTTTGCACATCATGCATTTTTCCATCGTGTCCAACCTTTGAATCATATATTTACCGTGTCATGTTTATGCTGGAATCTGATAGTCTACAGAAAAAGTAAAATGCATTGTATCACTCACGCTTTATCGCATGCAAAAATCACATTGAAAATTGGAAACGCGTTCGTGGTATTGGTAGATGGGAAATTCCTGTCATACATGCACACTCTAATAAACATAGAAATGAGCGAGCAATTTCACATTCATTTCTGTTACATAAGGTAGTAGAATGAGAAAGTAGGTAATTTGTTTTAAAAATCGTGTATACGGGTGAGTTACTACCTGATTGAATTAGTCTTTCGAATGGACGATATATTACAAACTACGTTGATTTATATAACTTCTTGTACTGATGATAAGATTAGCTATTTCATTCTATCATAACATTAACCTTCAAATGGATCAAATCTGCATGGATGGTTGGTGAAGAATCTAGGACTTGTGGACTAATGTAGAGAGAAGAGAGCTGAGAAATGTAACAGAGCGAAATGGTAAAAGAAAAATGTACTCGACGAGACAGATGCTTTCATGTAGAAATGAAGCATGCTTTCACCGTCACCATGATTCTTGTGGATTGGAGTACTATCGATATCTTCATCCCATTATGTAACCTAGGAGATTCCTTTTCTGCTTTTTAGTTAGTTCAACGAAAGAATTAATTTGTAAGCTCCTATTCAGTTGAAAATTAGGGAAAGCAGAATAGCAAGCAATCATTAAATTACAAGGTTGCGGTTTCCCCCAGAAATAACTGCTATATCCTTTTGATACGAATAAATGCTGCAAAATACAAACTAATTTATATAACTCTGTAGAAGCCAAAATGGAAAGAAGGAGCACTTGTTTACAAATAATCAAGTATTTTCATCAACATCACCATAAATATTTCATACCCTCACAATAGCAACAGCTTTCACCACTTGTCAGGATATGATTTCCTTTCATGAAAAAAGCGGGAACAGGTAGTTATGTGGTTGAGCAGACAACTCACGAGACGTAACAATTTGATTATCATGAAACATCTTTTCATTTTCCTCAAACTGTACCTAGAAAAACCGTATAGTATTTCGGAAACAAATGTATATAAAAAATACCATATATTTCATATGCCAATAAATGTTGAACTTTGTTATATGGTCCCTGTTCACAATCAAATTATCTTTGAACATGTTGTGCATGCTATATCAGTCAATTCTACATTTTGCAGGGGCTATAAAAACACTTCACTGCTTTCTCCCGTAATTTGCAATATCCGTATGCTTCCCAAAGTAATTAGATTCCCGTTCCATCACACGACAGGATACAGATAGTTTATTATATGTGAAGGTACAAATTTTTTTAGAAACAAGTGGTGCTGCTCTCCACAATACATATACAAGCAACAATTGCATAGGAATTCAAACAACAAATGGAAATGAAAGAGCAACAGTTGATGTGCCTTTATCCACAGAGGTTTTACAACATGCAAAATGCTTTCTCTTTTCCCGTACAATTGCTCCCAGATCTAGTTGCTAGCTGTGAACTGCTTTCAGTTGCTCACTTCAATTTTGATTTGAAGACGCTCATGTTACGTTGCTTCTGGTTGGGCTTTCACTCCATATTCATGAAAATATTTGCAGATATGCATGTCGTGTGTCATGTCATGGTCGTGAGTCTAAACAGTTAATTTCGTTGCTAAAAACAATTTAATAATGTTTGTTTTGTACGGAACAACTTTGACTGTTATTTGTACAAAATAATTAACAAAACACGCATAAAACCGGTTCTTCTGTTTCTTGTCTGAGTTCCAAAATGTTTTCAACGAAATTATGAATGTTCATAAATGTGAAAACGTGCTACGTTTCTACGAAATAGAACCCAAGCCCAAGTAAAAGTTTCTTGCGGCTTGCGGAAAAACAATGATTACTGATTGGATGCGGAAAGAATAATGTTCTATTTATTTACAAGACGTCACCGATGTCACTTGAATCATAGTTTCATACATCCTACAATGTAGGGTTAATATTATTAACATGCCACATATAATGTCACATATCATTTAGCATTTAATTACAATCAATGAATCCATGAGTGAGATATACTAGTCATGCTAACTACTACAGCTACTACTTTTACACTACATGTTGGAATACAAGCAGGCTACCCAAGACGAGTACGCTGTGAGCAAGAAGGTCACTATATTTTCATGCTCATTGCTTGCAAACCAAAGCCGAACTGACATATCACCGAATCATCATAAAGTTTCAGAAAAGAACCCGCTTCCTTATAATTTTTCTTCACATACACAGCGTCTCCTATTATTTTATAATTCCTCATCGTTTCATTAATTTATATTTATATTAAATTAAATTTCTACAGTAAAGTTTTACATTCACAATTTTAAGCATGGTATTACTTCTCTTTTTCTGTTTGAGTTTCAGATACGCACAATCAAACCAATATTATCGTGTATTTCATTGTCGCAATTTACAATACCATTCTTTTCTTCCTTCCAAGAAAACATGACAATAATATGGAAATAAAAAAGCAGATGGGAAAAGTACCACGCTTTCTCCAACATTTTTGAATTGCAAGTGGAAAGAAATGTCAGAAAAAATGTATAATATACGAAGAATGATACTTCAATACTTTGCCGCTAACAATACCATTGGAAATGGTTATTCACACAAGCTTTCTTTGATTCTCAGCTCCAGTTCTTGAGAAAAGAGTTCCTGATCAACAGATGTGTTGAAATTCAAGTCATCTATTTTAAACATTGGCACGCTCGTGCATTCCGGCTTCTTTCCGAGCTCATAAACCAACTCTGCCAATGTAGGAATTTCATTTGTATCAAACCTCCTCGAGGCGTCCAATAGTTTCAGCACCTCCAAAGCAGGAAACCGTTGAAAACTCATTTTGCGAAGGAGAATGAAATCTTCAGCTTCTTTCGGACAAGAGAGATCTAGTGTTTTCATTGCTGGAATGACCCTCGGGCTGAAATCGCTTAGATGCATTGTCTGGCCATAAAGAAGCACTATCCAAAGTTAGGTGGCTCAGCGTCCCCGCAAATTTGCTTATAAAGCTCCAAATTTTTTTGATGCTTGTTTCATCTTCTTCCTCATTATGGATACCGTGGATTATCAGTCGCTGAAGCGGGGCAAAAGCAAGAGGACTTTTCCAAAGTCTGTGGGGTTGAGGTAGGAGATTTCTAAAATTTCCAGCTTCTTGTAGAATTCCTTATCAGTTTCTTCCCTTGCGGAATGGAAGCGGATGTGCCCATCTATAATAAGATGTTTGAGGTTCTTCAAAGGTCGTCTTAATATCTTTTGGGTTGCGTATATAACATCATAATCCAAGTATGACTCATCCACTTGATGGTTTTGCAGTTGAATATATTTCAGCGTTGGTATCTCTGGCACAGCCATTACTAGGTTTGCATCATCACTTTTTTCTTCTTCCCAGCGCATATTAATCAGTGTCAAACCCTTAAGCTGTTTCGTCTTGCGCAATACAGTGGCGAGGTTCCAAGTTTTGTATTTGACACAGTTCACTGTCAAATATGCCAAGTTGAAAAAACAGGACGCAAAGTCTCCAACAGGAAACTCTATATATTCCAAAACCGGTTCTGAGTAATGTCGAAGGAAAGAGTCAACGAGAAGAAATTTCCGTCCACAATACTCTCCCAACTCTCCCTGTTGGAATCGCTCTTTAATCTCACAAGCATTTTATCCACCTAGAATAGTACAATAAATAAAAATTTAAGTCAAGTAAAATTTACTGATTTAGAGCTACCACTTCAAAATAATTAACCCACCACATCATTAAACTCAGGCCACTTTCCACTGTCCATTTTTAATGGTGATGGAATTAAAGGGCCGCTGGACGACGTCTTTGCTGAAGGTGGTACATAACCAATAAACCCATGTGTATAATATCCAGGTGGTATTTCCGAAGAAGGTTCACGCATTTTTCTCCTCCCGCCGCCAGTTGCAACGGGGTTTGGGTTGCTTTCCGCTTTCTCTTTTGCCACTTGCTGTAAAAACGGCAAAATATTAACAAAAACATGTAAAACGCAAATTGATAAATGCTTGACAATAAAAAGCAAAAAATGTACCGTATATTTTGCGACACACGTGTCACAAACGTTTCTTTTTGTCATGTCCGTCAATCCATAAAAGTCGAATACTTCGAAAGCTACATCGTTTGCTGATTGTTCACTACATCCTTCAACCGGACATGACTGGTCAGTTTTCTGTGAGCTTTCCACATTTTGTTCACGACGTTTAGTCTTCTTTCCCTTTTTCGGCATGTTTGAATCTTTAAAATCACTTTGATTTTACAGTTTCGTCTGCTTCTATATATTATGCAGTTCAAAAAAGGTTCAAGCTTAGGTTTAGTTAGTTCCAAGGGTGGGTAATCAATGAAAATTTTTCTTTAGATTAAAGATTGGGGATTAGTTTTGGTATTTTGAGTTAATCAGATTATGATTAATTGTTTTATTTTAAGAGGAAAAAGTAATCTGATTATTGATTAAGTGTTTTATTTTTCACCTGATTTTAATGATTAAAGATTAATTAATCAGATTAGTTAATCTAACAGTTGATTAGTTTTTTCAAACGTTATTAGAATTATCATTAGTAAGTTTAAATTTCTCTTTTTTTCGTGTTACACGCTCCCTAGATCCCTATATCTGCTTGAATGAACGATTTCAAAAAGATTTACCGTCAAGCACTAAAGGTGTGGATTCTCTTTTACCATTTGACAACTTTATTTTGACAAGGAATATGATTTGAAATTTGAAAATGGAAGTAAATATTTAAATCAACTCTAAAATATGAAACGAAAATTCACAATAGGAAGTGGTTTCGCAAGGAAAACAGTTTACGAAAACGACAAAACATGCTGAGAATGTAGGAGTTTCGGATTTGTTTACGCTATGTCAAACAATTCGTCGTTCTTACAGGAAGAAAACGACTATTGCACTGAATTTTTCACAAAAAAATCAATCAATCTTCTGATTAATTAATCATTAGATTTCCAGTTGGGATAGATTTATAATGATTATAGATTAAGTCACTTGTAGAAATTTATCAGATTAATTGATTACTGGTTAATTTCTGAATCTCTTTATCTTCAGATCACTTATTACAGATTAAATTAATCAATCAATCCGATTATTAGATTAGATTACCTAATCAACTGATTACCCACCCTTGGTTAGTTCTAATGATACTGCTCACTCACATCACAATTGTTGATCTGAACAGGACCAATGCAAAAGTGAGAGTTGAGGTGAACTGGAGTCGGAGTTATGAAAGGCTGAGATCGGAAACGGATTTCGCATAAAAGGATCATGATCGTCACAAGAAAACATCAAAATATGTTGTGTGGGTTGTAGCTACACACTTGCGTGAAAGGCGACATTTTCTGGAACTACGAGACAATGTACATCAATGTAACTCATCTTTTGTATGAGTGTTGACACATAGAGTGCTCAGTTTTCTTAATAAATGTCAAGTTTGACGTCAACGGAAGTTCGGATTGCCATTGTATAATGTAAGAAAAGATGTGCTACTAATTTGCTGGAATTGAATATCTACAAGTGTCTGCAAGCAGCGTTTATAATAGCAACGCCAGCATTGCTACAGATTCAAGATGTAAAATGAGACAGCGAGTCAAATAACCAATTATTTCTGCTGATGTATCATATGATATGATATGTTGTTTTGACTGTGAAACCTGATGAATGCCATCGCAAAAAGTTAGCGTGTGCTGAAATAATGTTGCAAGCTGAGGTAACCGTCGAATGAAGGGAAATGTAACACGTTTTCACATTTATGAACAATCATTATTTTTTTGAAAATTTTTGGGATCTCGAAGAAAAAACAGAAGTACGGGTTTTATATGTGTTATATTAAATATTTGTGTACGAATAACAGTCAAAGTTGTTTCGTATAAAACTAACATTATTAATTATATTTACCCACGAAATTAACTTTTTGACTCACAACTACGATGTGACACACGACATGTATATTTGCAAATATTTTCATTAACATGGAGTGAAATCCCAGCTAGAAACAACCTAAAATGAGCGTGTTCAAATCAAAATTGAAGGGAGCAATTGAAAGCAGTTCACAGCTAGCAGTTAGATCTGGGAACAATTGGATGGAAAAAGGGAAAGCAGTTTGCATGTTGTAGAATCTCTGCAAATAAATGCAATTCAACTGTTGCGGAATGCTCTTTTCACTTCCATTTGACATTGTTTGACTTCCTAATACACTTGTTTCGCAATGTGTTGGTTGTATATGTATTGTGGAGAGCAGCACCACTTGTTTTCTAAAACGAATTTGTACCCTTCACATAGCATATAAACTATCTGTATCGTGTTGTGATGGAACAGAAATCTAATTTTTCCGAAAGCATACGGATATTGCAAATTACGGGAGAAAGCAAAGAAGTGCTTTTAAATCTTATGCAAAATGCACCAATATGTTAAAGCCTAATTCGATTAAGAACAGGGACCGCCAGAACATAGAACAAAGTTCAATATTCATTGGCATATGACATTTATCTTTGTTGTTTTTATTCGTTTCGAAAATATCATACGGGATTTCTAAGTACAGCTTGTGGAAAATGAAAACGATACGTTTTACAATATTAAAATTATATTCCTCGTGAGTTTTGCGCTCAGCCACACAACGACCTGTTAACGCTTTATTTTTTTTCATGAAAGGAAATCATATCCTGACAAAAGCTGAAAGCTGATGCTTTTACGAGAGAATGAAATATTTATGCTGATGTTGATAATACGACTTGATTATTGTGTAAACAAGTGCTCCTTCTTTCCATTCAGCTTTTTGCCAGAGCTATAGAGTGCTTCCTTTAGAATAATTGGATAAAAAGCTAAGCAAACACTGAGTACCCAAAGGATATAGCAGTCGATTCGTTGGAAACTCCATCCTGGTAATTAATATTTGCTTGCTATTCTGCTTTCCTAATTTTCATCGGAATAGGAAATAACAAATTATACTTACATTGGACTTCTACAAAAGCAGAAAAGTAATCTCCTTGGTTAAATAATGGGATGAAGATATCGATATTACCCCAATCTACACGAATCACGATGATGGTGAAAGCAACCTACCTTCATTTCTACATGAAAGCATCTGTCGAGTAACATTTTCCTTTTACCATTTCGCTTTGTTACATTTCTCAGCTCTCTTCTCTCCAAATCATTTCACATGTCTTGGATTCCTTACTAACCATCCATGCAGATTTTATCTATTTAAAGGTAAATCATATGATGAGAAATAGCATTAATTCCTATCCAATCATACACTGAATGATAGTTAAAAATTAACGTTTATATAATGAAAGGAAATTATCTTTAACCAGAACTTATCATCCGCTTAGCCGTGCAATCGACAGGAGTAACTCACCGTATTTAAAACAAATTGCCTACTTTCTTTTCTACTACTTATGAAATAAAATGAATGTGAAATTCTTGCTTATTCCTATGTTTATTGGAGCGTGCATGCATAGCCGTATTTTCCAGCTACCAGACACGCGTCTCCAATTTGCAATATGATTTTACATGAGATAGAGCGCGTGTAAAACAATGTGTTTTACTTTTTTGTGGGCTAACCGATCCCAGCATAAACATGACAAGGTAAATACATTATTCGAAGGTTGGAATCGATGGAAAGATGCATGATGTGCAAAGGGAATCGATATATTGATGTACAAATGAAAAGAAAGTACATGATATGATTACGGTTCTTTTGCCAACGGCTGTCTGTCTCACCGATTATCAAATAATAATTACACACGTATTTGCAATTGATGCATCTTTTTCACGTTGAGGTCTTCAATGCATACATAGTCACAAATATCATTCAATTTTTTTGGTATGCATTCTCGTTGAATGATGATGATAGTACAGTTTTATTTCATTCAAGCAAGTAGGTGCTTTGTAGAATGCGAAAAAATCACATAGTAACAGTAAACACCGTGTTTTTTAGCTTGAACCTTTTCTCAAACAACACAAGGAAAAAATGTAAAATATTATATTACATTTCTCTCTTGCTTCTCGCTCTTTATCATCCCTGCGATTTTAATTTAAGAGATTGCTTTGGCTACAGTTACTACAGCATAGCATTTTGTGCATACACGAATCTCATGCTAATTCATAAACTAAAGGCGTTATTTTATTTTATTGGTGTTTTGGTATTTAACTAACAGCAATAGCTATTTCTTTAGGGAAGGGAGCAGGGTGAGCCTCTAGTTCAACAAGTCACGATTAATTTAATCCACCTATCGTAGGCGGTTAGCACCTAAGCTCAAAGCTAGACTATCATAAGATAGCGAGACTGACCTCAACACAATGAGTTGGCAGCGAACACAAGAATACTTATGAGATGTTGAATGTCACGCTTGGAACTTTCACTTGTTCAACCACACCATGCAAGTCTTAGCAACTATAGTATAATTGATTCATTATGAGGTTAAATCAATGCAAAACGCTGAAACGACATAAACATACAAACAACTGTAATTGAAAATTATTTCAATTTATTTAATAAGTATTATGGAAAAAGGAGGAGTCGTTATTTGGTCTAAAAGATTTTTGCAATAATCTTATAAATACTTGACACTTTGTTGGTTTTGTTAATAAGTAGACTTATTGTAACAAAATATTTTTAAAAATGGACAGAATTAGGTGACAACTTAGAACTTAGCTATGTAAGTTTAAAATAAATGTATATAATTGATAAATATAAAATAGTTAACAAAATTTGATCACATTCCAACCCCAGTAACACCTGGTAACCTAACAACTACCATAGCAGCCATTTCAACAACGGCGTAATAGTTTCCAGTGCCACCGGAGCTTTTTAAGTTTGGGAAAGCAGCTGTAATAGCTCCTTACAAGCGTCTCATCCGGAACTGGTGGCTCAACTGCAATGCGGGAGCCTGGATTTGTTAAAGATGACTGGAACCATATTTCTTCCAAATTCGGGAACATGACGCGGAACACATGAATCCACTCCGTGCCGACATCCACACTATACAGACCCAGTTCCCTTAGTCTAGGAAACTGTCGAACAACTGATGGATTCACTTGAAACAGCTGCAAGTCCCCTTCCAGGTTCGCCAAATGAAGCGTTTGGAGACTCATCCGGAATTTATTCAGCATGAGGAAAGTTTCCACTGTCAACTGCATTCCAGGGCCCATCAGATACAACGTCCCAACTTGGGACATTGGAGTTTGGTCATATTTCTGTAGGTTAGGTTCAGCGCAGTTGCCTGCCTGCATGCGCATCTTCCAGTACGAACAAAATGCAATTCTAAGCACAACAAGTTGTTCAAGTTCAGAGGGCTCCAAAGTCCTCCTTCAAAAACACGACTTTGACAGAGAAGAGTTGTCAACTGGTCCCCATACGCTTTCAAGATTGGTCTTACAAAGGAGCCGGGTGGAATGAGACCAGGATAATAATCAAAGTGATACAACATTAAGCCTGTGAGCTTCTCCAGGGGTGGGAAACAGGAATTTTCCGATGAATGGTTCTGCAATTCTTCCCCACCTTGAGGATAGTAGTTGAAGAAGCGTAGCTCCAATGTCTGCAAGTTTGAAAGATGACCCAAGGCTCCTTTCAAATCCTCCATTTGGCTTCGTTGTGATAAGTTCATGAAGAGTCTAAGTTCGACATCGTGTAGCTCGCGGCCGTAGCTCCGAAAAACTTCCATCACGTTGGCCAGGTGTCCCTCACGTCTTCAAACAAGTTGGCTTCACAATACCGTCCCAAAAATGGATTTCCATTGAAGCCTTGGGCGGCGTCCCTGAACGTTTGGATAGAATCTGGTCCCCGTAGTTTGTAGGAATCCGCACGAATCCAGTGATCCCTATCTCCTTCGTCTAGTTGGGCGAGAAAGTCGTCAGCACCAGCTTTCATCTGCTTGCTCACCAGCCGACACTTGGAGACATCGCTAGGAACCAAAGCGGGTGGACATCGTTTTAGCAGGATGGGAAGAGCCTATGATATGTGTTAAAAGCAAAAGAGAACGTTATTAATTGGGTTCTGTCTAAAATAGATTTGAATATTACTCCATATAAAAATGAGGTATTTACCAGAGGCAGCAGGGCGGAAGTCTTTTGTTTCTCCAGTAAACTGTGGATCTTTTGCGAGCTTGAGGCGTTCAACAGTGACACCACGTCCTTGGGATCTTTCATATTATCCAAAATATTTGGCCAAAGGTCCTGAAAACCACATCAATTCAAAACCGAATTTTTACCATATATTTTAAACACCAATGTGAACAAAGTATTTTAGTTACTTACCATAAACGCTGGAGTAAAGTAATTCCGTTTTTGGTTCTCCACATCTACCCCCGTTCGAGCTTCATCTGCATCTGGTTGCACGGAAGATGGGATCATATCCTCGA
This sequence comes from Orchesella cincta, assembly GCA_001718145.1. NCBI lineage: Eukaryota > Metazoa > Arthropoda > Collembola > Entomobryomorpha > Orchesellidae > Orchesella > Orchesella cincta. The sequence continues at coordinate 28,535 of LJIJ01002292.1, forward strand.
TTCCTTTCACCTTTGACATCTTTCGGGTGGGCTCACACTCCATTTTGGTTTAGAAAGTTGGTCCTGGAAAATTCCCTGTTGTCGAAAGAACCGCAGTGCCAGATACTCTCTGTAGTAGTACAAAATAACAATCAAAAACGAATTAGTATCAATCCACTAACTGCTAATGGTTTAGCTAACAAATGGTTTAAAGTTTTCATTGAACTGGTCCAACTTCCGACTTACCTGTACTGTAGACGCCAAATAAAGGGGTTCAAGATAGGTGACTTCCTGCAGAATGAAAGGTTTCCAAAGGTCCTGCTCCAAAAT
>LJIJ01002293.1:0-28780 GCA_001718145.1 Orchesella cincta
AGAGAGAGATCTCCACGAACCCAATCAAGGGAGTGGCCCACCGTTGATGAGCAACTCAAGGTCAACTTTATTCTCCGAAAGGTTCTTGGGTTCAGTAACGACAAAGTGAATCAACTTGGCGGAGGAAGGTTCCAAAGTAACGGTCAACTCCATCCCCAACTCGAGGTTCAAATTTGCTCATCATGTGGAGACGAAGTTGAAAAAGTTATCTGGTTGAGCAACGAACTGGCCCGCTTATCCTCTGGCTTAAAGAATCGAATCTATGAAACAAGACAGGAGAAAGGGGATGGGTGAACCCGCTTGGGGACAGGCTAGGCTGGAAGCCCTTCTGATGATGACAGGTAACTTAAAAAGCTTTTATTAAGTAATAAATGAGTTGCTACGAAATGGTTTATATCAACATGTTTTCGTTCCAGTTTCAGGAGGGAAGCATCAGCATCAGCTCTACCGTTATCATGATTTACAAGAAAATGTGAAGCCAGAGGGAAGTTGCCCACCTTCTGACGCTGCTGAGGCTGTTGGTAGCTATGTGGAAGAACCTGAGGACAATTCTCAAGAGCCAAGAGGGAACTCAGTAACTAGTGACCAGAACCAGGCTGAAGACGACGATGGAAAGAGTGATGCAGAATGTTCTAATGGTGAGTTTCAGTCTGATATCAGCCTAAAAAGTCACATGAGGTCCTGTACTTGATTTTGGACCCTTTTATTTAGAATCATTGTTTGAGGAAAAGTATGGAAATGTTGTCATCCCCATCCCGGATGAAGAAGAGGAGAGCAACAGCGAGGAGGAGCCTTCCTCAACCAGATCGAGTGTTTCAAGGTCAACGGGCACTTGTGTCTCATCCTCAAAATCATTGGATACCAACTTCAGTCAACAAATGGAGCTTGACGTTTCGTCAGATGAGGAGGATCATGTAGATTCGGATCAATCAGACAGTCACAATCAGGGAGCTGGAAATAAATCGATTTCTTGGAGAAAGCGACAGCGGCAGCCAGATGGCCGTTATCACTGCCTCTTCTGCTCCGAAACGTTTCTCGAAACCGTCACAGTGAGATCCATTTGTCCGAATTTGTTTGCTAGGTCTGCAGCCGACGTTATTCCTACACGAGCAGCTTTATTCAGCATCTGAGGATGAAGGTATGCGGTGAGGAATCCTACGCGAAATGGAAGAAGAATGGAGGAGGATCCTCATGGAAGCTGTTTCTCAAGTAATGGCTAAAAAATAGATGAAAGATAAGATTGTTTGAAGTTTATCGATATTGATACGTTGAAGTGCAATTTACTTTCTCAGTCTATTAACATGTGCTTTCTCACCTACAACATATTAGTTATTTGAATTGTGCGTGATTACAAAATTCACAAATTTCTGATGAGTTTAATAATAAAACTGTAAAGGAAATTGGAGTTGTTAAGATTTTTTGCAAGATGTTAAAAATTTGAAACACAAGAAAATTCCAGATTTAAATTTAAAATGCATTTAAAAAGCAATAATTATAAGCTCATTGTTCGTCAGACTAAAGCAGCCATAGATATAATCAGTTACAGAGAATACTACAAAAATTATTCAAAATATTCTGGAACTGTGTATGAAACCTTAGTTATTTGCTATGATTAATTAAATAAAGCGTCGGGAAAGCTGATGGAAGTTAGAGTTTCCCTAAATGTATATAATTACTGTTCCTTTTTCCACATTGCTTTTTAATGAGTATTTAACTGAAAGTAAGGTGAGGAGTTAGGTATCCTTTCTAGTTCCGAAAAGCCCTTTAAATTAAGCTTCCCATGTACATCACGCGTTAAATGGATTAATACAATATTATACAAAAAAACGTTCGGTGTTGGCAAAAACGTTTTGCAAATAATAAAAAGAAGCCCATATTCACTAGCACTATTGCTTAGTACTATACATTCAGATTAAAACGTGCAAAAAATATACCTTCCTTACTCAAGCCATGCGTCTTTCTTTCATGCTAAGGAGATGAAGCAAAAGGAGTTAGCCGTTGATGCAAAATCGCAGCTAATACGCTCGCATCGTTTCTTGTGTCCAGATCTGCATAGCAATCCTTACTAAAACTACAAAGCCTAAGCACGTATAATCGTATTGAAATAATATTCGTTGTTTGTTTCGTACATATATTTCTCAAGCTAGCTCTCTTTCCTTCTGCAAGCGGTGGTTCTTACCATGCATTTTCCAAAGAAAGGGATCAACTTAGAACTTTATCCATCACATCTTTCAAGTCTAAGCGAAAAATGCATGCGTAGTGTACCAGTGGCACTTTGTTCGTAGAATGAGTGTAAAAACAGAATCGTTTTATTTCTGTCATTCACACTAACTCACAACTACTTACACAGGCTGTAGTAGGTATTCAGCCACCACCCTAATCGGTTAGTAATTGTGCCCGTACAGAACACAGCAACTATTTGCTTCAGGATTCGTACTGAAAGCTGTTTTACTCCAATTATCCATCATTGTGGACAAGCTCCAAAACATCAATTTATTTCACATCGGTCTACTTCTTGGATTTCTTGGTGAGTTTAAAATTATTTTGTCAAGTGCATTAGTAATTTGGTATAACTAGGAATGTTTCCATTTTGTGCATGTTATTCGTTCGTGTTTTATAAGAATTTTTTCACAAGTAATACCAGTCAAAGGTAACTGGTATTTAAATGTGCTGATGGTGAATTTGCATACCTTATGCATTATTTATATGTAGAACTTTCCCACCGGTCCGAATATGCAAATAAGAAGAGATAAGAACCATTCACATCACCACAGTTTTAGCGTAAAATTAGACTGAGATAAGATTGTAAACAATGGTATTGTCTTATCTCTTATCGCAATTCATTGTTATGCAAAAGCGATTATGATGCGGATGGCTTGTATCTCTGTTAATTTACATATTAGGCCAGTTGGAAAGCCATTGTCATAAACACAAGGATGCGTTGTACCGTTGGTATAGGCATATCTAAACAAGGTAACAAGCATTGAATAGATTTTAGAATTTAACTTCCATTGACATTCAAATTCGGTTTTTTGTAAGTAAATGCATGTCAAGATACAACTGGACGACAGTTGATGAGTAAGCCAGCTTCGCCGGCCGTCCGCTCACCGTTTGAGATTACTTCATCCTTCTCTCACTATGGTGGGTGGTGCTGAATGGAAATGCTTGAGCAGATCCTCTTGGCATGGAATAACCCTCAGGGATTCCATAAACGTATTGCGTGCGGGAAGAGTTCGGCTATATCCAAGCATTGCCATTACCTAAAAAGCTCTACTCTTCTCTGCATTTTGGAAATCCTCTCCTTGTTATCACCACAAATTACAAAGTTTTGCATTGGATGCACTTCACTTTAGCTGCATATTCCTACTTTTACATGACTACACTCAAGGTATAGTAATCCTTGAAGTTAGCTAAACAAGCAAAGCATCAACATGTGTATTCGACTACTTTTTAGAGAAGCGGATCTTAACTTATCAACATCCCTCATATGCATAATGAATCAGAGTGAAGAAAAAGCAATCGTAAGGTACACTCTACACCTTCACATTTAGTTGTCGTTGACAAGCAGACTATCTCGAGTTATTCTATCTATCCTATCCTTCCAACTGACCATTCTGCTCAAAAGTGACTAACACCCAAGAAAGCTTGGCGTGCTCTTGAAGTTTCTCATCTCCTCAATTTATAAATTGAAAAACTTATTTCGTTTAACTGAATTTGGTAGTGCTTTTCTCCTTTTGTTACTCAAACGGTATATTAAAATTACGGCCCCGTCGTAGGAAACATTTCAACTTGGTGAGATAATTTACTTCATGTTATTTATGTATTTGCTAATTTTTGTGGAAGTTGGTCTACTGGGGTATTTGCAACAGAGCAAATTGAAAGTGAAAACTGATAGGGCATACATATTATATAACCTCACAAAAACTGTGACTTTCATTTAAATATTAATTCAAGCTGATGATCACTTCCTGTTAGCAATCTTTTGAATACACTCGAATATAGTTAGTAACTAATATACGTGTATGAAAAATACGATCATTATTTGTATCACCATCTTTCTCCAGCCAAGTATTTTCATATCTTTCAGCGAGCGCTTGATCTAACCATGTATTTCTTAAATTAATGCCCCTGTCAATTTTAATTTAATGTATACAGGTAATTGTGGATTGACAAACTGAGAAGTTCCAGAATATCATTATACTACACATCTTTTTGGTGAGTTTAGATTTTTTGCAAACAAATCACGCATTTTGTATAGTTGAGAATGTATTCATTTGTGCTTTTACGCGTTATTACTATTATTAAGTATTATGAAAATTTGTTAAGTAAGCAATTATCTTTAATGTTTGAAACAATCGTCACACTGTTAAGCGCATAATAGTGTTTGTTGAGGAAAAACATTTTTAAATTGTATCTTTGGCACCGATTGAATATATATTTTTGGTTTCATATAAAAATCTGAATGAAAGATAAATCAGAGAAGTGCTGTCATTTCTTAGCATGCAAATCTAGAGTTGAATGGTCAGGCATTATACCAAATATCCAATCAAATGGTAAAAACGTTCAGTGTCCCCAAAATCGTTTTGCTCAGCTTATAAAAATGAAGAAAATATATGGAGATCAGAAATACAGATCGAGTGTGAGTACAACAAAAGTTTATAGATTGAACTTGGAAGTTGGAAGTGGTTGTACATAATATTATGCATACTTTGAAGCAGTTTACCTCTTGCTTACAGCATTCCTCAGCCAACTAATTCCTAGCTCATGATACGAAGCACCCTGATACTTATCTGTATCTAGTTTTACTTATGATCATGAGTCATTTTGGTACAGTCATTTTTACAAGTTATATAGAAGCATAAAGATATTCCATACTGACAATTTTATGGTACAGCCAAACGTCAGAGAGTTGACTGAAAAACGTTTGAAATGCCAACATTTCGAGATATGCCTTTGAAACATTCCTCACAGGTGAAATCTGTCGTATTAACTTCACCCAAAAAAACAGCTCATAATACCCTGCAAAAAAGCACAGAAATCGGGATACTTACATTTTTGCAATATAATATACATTTTTGATCTGACATAATAAAGCCGATAGCTCATTCTCAGGCTTATTCACGATTTTGCGCTAAATAATTTACCTTACTCAGCATATTTTGTTTCAACGAAACTAACAAGTTAAACATGAATGCAAAGACGCTGTGAGTATTTCTTTATCTCCAGTTTTGTGTCTTGGCTACCTTACAAGCTTAAAGAAGCATTATACGTTGTATGAAGTGTAGGTTGAGATAACCTAGTCTTCTTAATGTACGACGTATTGCTAAGGAATCTCAGATTATTTTGTTTGTGGCATACAAACTACAAGCACAGCCAGGATTCAGGATAAGTGAGCATAGGAAACTCATTGCTTTTCGTATCCCTCTTTTCATTTTGTACATCTTCATCTTCTTCTTTGTGCAAGTACTCTATTGCTTTCTTCAAACGGCCTATCTAATCACATAGAGACTATACAAAGAGATTAACTGCGTACTGTATCGAACAAATCTGTTGCATCTTAGTCTAAAGAAAGAATCGTTGCAGAATCCTTTTTCACTCATACTAATGCCTTAATGTTGGATTAAATCTGCTACATGACTCATTAAGCATTTGGCCACCACTCACAACGCTCAATACTTTTAAGCTGTCGGTTCGTCCTAAATCACTAGAATTTTGGTAGTGTACTAGTTAACTCATTGTTACAACTTGTGAAGTTAACATTTTCGGTTTTCATACGGTTGTTGTAAACCTTCCAGCGAACAATATTACCTCTAGGTGTGTTCAGGTTTTAAAAAAGGAAAATCCAGTTTAGTTTTTTAATATTTGTAATATAAATTTCGTCCAAGCTTGGTTGAAAGCATCGTTTCATATGAATGTGGGGAGTCGTACTTAAAAAGAGCTGTGGAATTAAATGTACCTTAATTCTTATTGCATTCATGGTGGCTGTTACAGAAATATTTATTTGATTGGTTGATATAGCAGTTCATTCCACTCGTACTCCAATAATGTCAAATGCCATGATCCGCAAAATATTTGCTTGATTGAATACTTTCTGAAAGTTTTTTTTATGTATTTATACAGGTCATTGTGGATTGCTCAAACCCAAGGCGTTCCATAACATCAATTGACTGGGTACCTGGCTATATCGTACTTATTGGTGAGTTCAGAATTGATTTTACTTCTTACAACTGTACAACTTGCAACTTGTGCAAACTGATCATTCGTACACTTACACATAAGTGTGCATGGAGCTCAAGCTAAGTTCATTCATACATATAATCTTTTATGTTTTTTGCGGACTTCCGATCTAACTTTGTAAGCCACCAGTTCAGCTCACACATGTAAATATGCAAAAAGTTAGCTGAGCTCTCTAAGCACTTCTTTTGTCCAATGCTGCCTAGCAGTTCTTGTAAGCTTAAAGAAATATATTTATCGTGCAAAGCGTAGGTACATATAAGCCAAAACAATATATCGAAAGAATATCATGCTCGTTCTCGTTATAACATTCTACGACCACCTTCAACCCTTCTGAAAATATTACTCACTTCTACTTACATACTTGAATACTATGATACACTCACGAATAAGCGTGCATATATGGAAAAATAAGTTTCTTATTCGTACATATTACCAACTTTATTTGTAACTTTGATTCTTTCTGCTGAGTTCAGCAAGTGCTCGGTCTAGCCATGCATTTTCCAAAACCCAGTATTAATACAAAACTTTATTTTTCACATCTTTGAAGTCTAAGCAAGAATATCATGTACAGTCACAGTGGAAAATCGTCCCCTAGCAAAAATAAAGGGGTGACAGCACAACAACAGTAGTTGGGCTAATCCAAAGTTTGTTAAGATTGGTTGTACTTACTTGGAAGTACGTAAGCATAAATTGTACATGTCTTGAAATAAACTTCTTGCATACACAACTCTTCATGCATTTACTTATCTTGTTTTTGTGCTCACTATCAGAGTACAATATCAGCCTTGCTTCGTAAACCGACATCAATAATATTTTTCTTTGCTTTTTTGTAGTTTATTGTACACTTGTATAACTGCAGTAGTTGTTCTGAATTAGCATAGCATCGTAATCTACGAAAATTCAGCAATGCTTATTATGATTTGTTCGGGAATGACAATGGCAATCGATACTGCGTACATAAACATGTTTATGATAACTTCTCATAATTTCCAAAATTTACATTCGTTGCTTGTTTTATTCACAAATGTTAATTTTCATCCAATCACTCCGAGGTTTATTTATTGGCTTCAAATGATGAATGAATGAATGAATATATGACATGAAATTTTAGGCAGTCAATTTCAGTTTTAGTTTAGACAGTAGGGAAGACCAGTCACACGTTGAAAGTTGTAATATAATTTTAAACTAAAAATCAAAAGAAAACCCGGATTAAAGCAATTAACAGTAGATAGTTGGATGGATTAATGATTTACGGACCTTACTAGAATGTACAACACATTGAGAAGTGAACATGCTAATGTAATGCTTTCCGAAACTTATGTTTTCCACCATATCACACAGTTTCCGAATTTAAACTTTCACTTCCGCTGTAATGTATGTCAAACCATTTTCACGATTCATGAAAAAAAAATTACGTATGATGGCGGTTGGGAGAAAAATTGTTTTATCAAAAAATGTTAAACATTTCAATTGCCATCTAAACAAACTCAATTCATAGCGATGAGATCTTCTTGCAGGCCTTTCTTTACTCGAATCAAACATATTTCTTTGATTGAACAATTATAGAGTTGACATAACAGGTTTTTGTTGGACATAAAATGAATATCAAATGAAGATTTCCATTCAATCATATTGAATAAGCATTCATAAATATGTTACTAAAATTAGTTGCTAGATACATGTGACAAATTACTACTAATTCCGATTTCACTTTAATTTATTCATGTCATTGTGTATTGAAGATTGACAAGCTGAGAAATTTCGAAACATCATATTACTCAACATTTTTGGTGAGTTCAGAGTTTAAAAATAATAATTTACAAGCAGATTAGCAATTAGCATTTCCAGTATTTAAAAATATTTCCTGTTGTACATTTTGCATATCATTATTGCATTTATTTAAAAATTCAGTTTCATAACAACACGGCAATTTTATGTTCATTTTTTCGGATTTTATGAAAGTCCAATGGTAAGAGTAATCCAAACTGTAGCCTCTTCATTACATGTAAATCATGAGTTGAATGGAGTGACATTATAATGTCCAACTTATTAAGCAAAAAATTAAGTCTCCCAAGAAAATAGCTTTACATATATTATGTGCATATACCCTAATGCACACTTTCTACAGTAGACAGTACTCATTTTAGCATCTCGTTGCTTGCCAAAAATGAAACGCAGACTCATACACATTAATGACTACCTTACAACACACTACATATTGTGTATTGTACAAAGTGTAAGCTGAGATACAATGTTTGCAAACAAGCAAATCAGATTTTGTGTGTCTGCATTATACAAAGACTTAGTCACTTGGTCAGGATGTACTTAAATACAAGTTTGGTTTTTCGTATCCCTTTTCAATGTTTTTCGTAGCTCTCTGTCTTTATTCAAACGGCCAATCTTTCCATGTAGTTACTAAACAAAGGGATCAACTTGGTACTATATCCAACAAAACTATCACATCTTAGTCAGAATCCTGTTTTCTGCTTTGTCATTCACAGTAAACCACCTAAGGTTAGGTATGATTTGTTACTTAACTCATTAAGCATTTCGTCTCCACCTTGAACGCTCAGTCATATCAAGACATTTTTCCAAAAGTAAGTTTGTTCGAAGTTAGCATAATTTTTGTGTTGTGTTAGTTAAACCCGCGACGTTACTACCTGAAAAACCAGGTTCGGTTTTTGTATAGTTAGTTAAAATTAATTAATTAAGTTCACAATTTATTAATTTGTTGTACATTTTTTCGAAATCTTGATTTTATATCAATATAGGGAAACGTATACGTAATTGCATGAGCTGTGGAGTTAAATGTAGTAAATTTGAAATCCTTTCAGATTGTTGCGAAAATATTTAGTGAAAATATGTAGTTGAGGAGACTCATGTTTTAATAAACAATTAAAATTTGGTAGTAGGGCATAGTTTTTTCAACAAATGTTTAATACAGTATTTTGCATTTCTATTGTAGTTAATACAGAACAACCCGTTGTAGTCACAGCTTGCAGAGATCCAGCACAGCTTTCACCTTGTTACAAGTACCAATAGGATTTTTGTTGTAAGTTCCTTAATCTTTTAAATCTGTATCAATAAGTAACGTACAAAAATTTGAAAGCATTTATTTATAATTGGTATTAAGGTTGTTCTGGCCTTCGATTTTAGCGAATCTACATAATATACGTCTACATATTCTACCGTTTAATTCAAATTTGGTAGATTCGCTACGATTTCAATTTTCATGATTTTCACACTGATAAATTCTGTAAGCTCTTAATATTCATTGGGAAGGTCATCTGTAAAATATTCTGTACATTCACTGTTCCTTTCATTCAGTTTTGGTAATAAGACAAAGATGAAAGCGTTTGATATAAAATAAGCCATTTTTACATTTAGTTGTGAAGCATAATTATGTATGCACATCATGAAAAAAGTTTTCAGGTAGCTATTCGTTCATCATAAAAAATAGATGGAAAGGACATACTGAATATAGTAGACATATTTTTAGATTCAAAAGTAGATGCTCTAATTGCATTAAATGCTTAATAATATGAGTATTGAAGTACATTGCTTTCTTGAGAAGCAAAGTAGCTTCGTACACATTTACTTCATGATTTTGATTAGACTTGGAAGGATATTCCAAAAGGAATACCAAGCTGAAGGTGTGTTTTAATTTTAGACCTCGTGTGATTTGTCGCTAAAAATGGATGAAAACCTATCAATGAGCCTACTTAGATATTTAATACAAGTTCACGAATACGAATGTTAAGAAAAAATGTATTTGTATATATCATCGCACTTCGATTTTATAATGACCTTAGGTCATAAACCTTTGGTACAAAAATTCTCTTTTTGGGATACTATTAATATTATAACCAACCATAAACAATTTGTTTTCCTACTTATTCAGTATTTGACTACTTCTATAAACGTTTGGTAATTTCACGAAGATTAATCAGAAAATAATCATATTTTTTTCTTTATTTCTGTTGTAGTTAACGTTAACACCCACAAGTACCATTCCATTTGTGTCATTTGGCAGAGTTTCCAACACAGCTTTCAATACAACGATGCATTATTCTGTTGGCGACACGGCTCCTTGCAATGAGGAGGGAATCAATGGCTTTCCAATGAATTTGGATCCAAGAGAGAGGAGGAGACCAATTATGGTAAATGATCTCCCAAAATTGTCCATCTCGACACAATACCATGTCCTAAAATAAGCTCAAACTGAATTTTCTTTTTAATTAGAACAACCCACCAAAAGCCACTTCGCAACCGCCCAAGATGCCCGGATTGATTGAGAACCATGAGCTAGGAACGGTTATGAGGAAGCTCAACCCCCTTTACGACGTGTACAACAAACTTAATGCGGATGGCTACCGGCTAGACTTCAACTTGCCCCGGATTGTCGTGGAAGGGACACAGGTAGAACTTTCATTTGATTTAATTATACCAACTATAAAAAACCCATTTCTAAATTTCATTTCCACTCTTTTCTCCAAAGAGCCATGGAAAAACTTCCGTTTTGGAAAGTGTATGTGGAGAAGATCTCCTCCCAAAGGGGGACAACATCCAAACTCGCTGCCCCATCGAGTTGCAGCTGCGGCGCAGCAACGGTAACTTCAGTAGTATTTCAATAATAAGTATAACATTCTATTAAGAACTTTCACTCAACTTTCACCTACTTTCTCTTTTTTTTGTTTCGGTAGAAAAATGGGCGGAAGTCAGCAACGACGAGGGCAAGCGTCACACGGATATGAATGTGGTACGCCAACTAATTCAGGAGCACAATGCCAAAATCATTGAGTCAGGAAAGGTCATTTCGGATGATGTGCTCACTGTCAAACTGTTTTCCCCTCATGTGGTCGATCTCACTCTGGTTGACTTGCCGGGATTGATTGAGGTAAAACAATGTTGTATGAAATTCAACATTTTTTTTCTTAAAATTTAAATTCTGTGAATTGAGGAAAATTGAAAATTCGCAAAACACTAATAACCACTAATAAATATATGCAAACATATTTGCAGGTTGCTGTCAAAGGGATGCCCGAAGATCTCCCTTCCAAAATAAGTGCCCTAGTGGAAAAATTTATTTCAGAACCCAACTCGATCATTCTGGCGGTGGCCAGCGCCACCGAAAACGTCGAGGGGGCTAAAAGCGTCCGAATGGCGCTTAACGTGGACCCACTAAAGAAGAGGACCATGCTCGTGTTAACGAAACTCGATCTATCCCAGGACGTTAACGCGTACGAAGCTCTCAAAGGTGAGAAGCTTAGCTATGACTTAGGCGTGATCGGAGTTGTCAATAGGAGTGACTCAGATATTAAGGAAAACAAAAGCATACAAGAACTCCGTGAAAAGGAGAAGGACGTGTTGCTCAAGAAATTTCCTCTCGTTGCGGCACGAAATGGAGTTCCCTACTTAATTGCGAGAGTCTGTGACCACCTTTTCCGAAAGGTTTCTGATACTCTTCCTGATGTTAAGGTTGGTTATTTTCTATAAAAATAATTATCATAAACCGTAAACATAAATAACTTGGGAATTTTTCTCTCTTCCAAACAGGCTTGTATTGACCAGCGGATCCGAAAGTGCGAGGAACATATCATCTCCATCGGGCCAGAAGAAGATGCGGAGTGCCGTCGCACGAAATTTATTAAATACCTCAACAAATTCATTGATGATTATCGTGGCCAAATAAATGGGAAAAGGAGGCGCCCAAGACCAGGTCAATATCCGGTTCATGCCTTCATAAACTCCATTTTTTCTCATGATTTCTCCCTCCACTTGAAAAAGAAAGAATGGACTAATCAGGAGATTAGCCAAATCTTAGCAACAACCCAAGCCATGCACTACGACATGCACTCTATTGACACTACGGTAAAATAATTTTTAAAAAAATATTTGCCTATTTTTTTAATGTGAAAAAATTCCAATAATTTTTTTCTTCTATTTTTTAGGATGCATTTCAAGCCTTTGCTTCCCAAAAAATGCAGGAATTGAAGCCTCTCTTGCTCGACTGCGCGAAGCAGGTCTACGACAAAATGCTGAAGGCCATTCGCACTTCGTTTGATCCTGAAGCGGACAAACGCTATCCAAATCTCAACAGCAACATCGCACTCTGTGTGACAGAGCTCTGTACTGAGAAATTTGAGTCTCTTGAAGAATACTTGGAGAAGTATATTGATTCTGAGTCCGATTTTTCAAAATTTTACGACGCAGAACATGACTCTGATTTGGATGACGCTGTTGCTGAAGATTCTCAAGACGGTGACGATGATGATGACGAGGGCGATGATAATGAGTCAGGCCCTTCTAATGTTAATGAACCAGCCAAAAAGGCAACTGAGAAGGTCGTGGACGTCCCCAAGGACAACTTTGAAGACTATTGGGAAACCGTGAGAAGCCGAGTGGACAAGTACTTCAAGAAAGCCAAAAAAGGTGTGAAACGACATGTGCCAAAGGCCATCACGAGCCAGCTTATGTATGGAGTTGAGCAAGATCTTGCTGACGTTTTGGTACGTTGAAAAATTTCATTTTTTAAATCCGTTTTTGTTTTTTGGAATTTTATACGCAACCTATTTATTTGTTCTTTGGCAGTTTGAGCGACTCCACCGAGGACATGACAAGGTGGATGACCTCATGCGTGAGTCTGAGTCTCTGCTCCGAGAACGGGCTTCAACTCAAGAGACTCTTGAGGTGAAGAACTTGTCCCATTTTTATTTATTTTAAAAATTATCAAACGTAAAAGAAATTAATGTATTGGATGTACTGTTGTTCTGTTTCAGATTTACCAAGATCTCAAGAGTATTGTTGACGATTCCATGGAAAGCACAACCATGAAAGGCTGAGCCTTGGGACACGTTAAGACGTTGTTTAACTTTAATTTTTTTCTTCATTTTTGATCTTTTTAAATCATGATTTGATGGGGTCTTTGTAGTTTTTTTGCCTTTTGCCAAATAAATATTCTCCCAGTTGATATAGCCAAAAGAATTGCTACAAATTCATTGAGTACGTGCAAATTCACACAATATTCTTAGTTTGTAGGCTCATATATAGTGAAAGACTGTCATTGAACGAAACTATGAATTTATCTAGAACTAAACTAGCCAGGTTGCATTTTCGAAGTAATTTTAGGAACATTAAAACGCAGCGACAATTATGTGAAAGCATTCAGCTTAATACCAACAGGCAGTACTTTTTATTTTGCAGTTTTTCATTGCCCCAAAATCAAATGAAAACCCTAACTTTAATTTCTTAATTTTGCATGAAACTTTATTACTAGACAAGGTGTGCTTCCTTAATAAATGAAACGTTGACTTCAAACAGAAAGAAAAGTTAGTTGTATAATATTTTGATTTTCATTTCACTCTAAAAAAGTACAAAGGTTAAAAAGTAAATAAGTACATAAATAACCATACAATTATAAGTCAAAAGGAGTTATCCATGATATAATGAAGCATACGACTTGCGCTGCTTCCGCATTCGAAGACCATACTTCTTTGGGGCTGGGGTGAAGGGGGTGACCGGAACTTGATCTTCTTCGTCTTCATCATCTGAATCGAGGATGAAGATCTGCGTATCATTAAAGCATGAAGATTGTCCGTCTCCATCGGAAAGGAACTTCCTCTTGTTGGTAATGACCTTAACAGCTGTTGACGTTATGGATGGTCTACAAACAATAGAAAAATAATTATAAATCCTTAAAATTCAATAATAATTCTTAGAAAAGGTAGTTTCCCTTACGTAACTACACCAGATAAGCGAGTCAGCCTCAACCTCGAGGTTTTTGAGAATGATACCACCTCAGTCTCGACTTGGCTGGCAGGGCTTGCAGGGAAAGAAGCTTGGCTTTGGCGTGCTAATGGTTTTGGCAATGACATCGAGTAGTTTTGCCCTCCAACCATTCCTTCCACCCAAGTCCTTCCGCTACGATTACCAACAGCCACGTCTTCCCCTCCAGTGATCGCAGGCAACTGCCTCCCAATTTCCACTGAAGTTGAATGTCGACCCTCACTCATCTTAATCAGCAGGTTCTGCCACTCATCACTCATCTTCTTGGCCAAGTTGACGCTGGCCAGGTAAGTCTCCTTTTCATTGGCTTTCAAATCTTCAATCTCCTTTTGCTGAGCTGTCACCTTGTCACGGAGACTCTGAATTTCCTCCTTCGCATCGACCAGCAGCAAGTCCCTCTCACTAACTTCCATTTTGAGGTTACCCTTTTCCTTCGTTTGCTTCTCCAACTCTTTTCGCAAGATCCGAGTCTCCTTCGTCTTGTTTTTCAACTCCACCTCCTTAGTCTTCAGAACAGCGCCGTATTCTGCTTTCAGCCTCTCCTCCAACGCCAACATCTTCTGATGAGCTTCGGTCCTCATTTCAGCCAGGGTTTTCCACCCGCTTTCAAAACAAGGTGGGTCCGGAGTCTGTTCGTCCTCTATATCCTCTTCGTCCAAAATTACGACACACGGAGGGGATCCACCTGGATACTCCATTAGTTTATTCTACAATTTAGCAACTCGTCTGTTGTCTTATCCACCATGAAACCCTGAGAGAAAACCTGACACAAGATAAGAAATGTCGAGAAAGAGAACGCACTGTTTTTTCACTGCTCTAAACATTCAACTTTGTTGGAAAGCGTCGTTGTCGCTGTCAACTATGCAAATAAAGCCGGGATAAATAAAGGTCGCGATATATTTTTTCGAACAAAAGCTGGACTTTTTTATTGAATTTTTGCCGAAATTGACAACTTTTCAGAGATAGTTTTATATACAAATTTTTATAATTAGAGCTGGGAGTAATCAAGCTTTGCAGACTTCAAAATAAAGATGAGATCGGAAACACTTTGATATTCCACCACGTAGCCCTTTCCAGTCATGAGTTGTACCATCTTTTCAGGTCCCTCTGGGGTCAGCCAGTGTTCTACAGCGACCACCTAACATAGACAGACAAAGGGGCTTTATCATTTTTAAAAAGTTTAAGAATTGGTTCAATTTAAAATGAAAAATGTATACCTTGATTGGAAGGAGGTGGAAAGGGTATGCCTCCAGGACTTTGTACTCTCCTCCCTCAATATCCAACACGAGCAGGTCCACCACCTCCGGTCCGTTATCAATAGCTTTAAGCAAACTGTAAAGGGAATAGCATTCCACCTCGCCTTCCAACTCGTAGTTGCTTTTATTATCACCTTTCTCAAACTGCGGATTCACTGCCAACTTCCCATTTCCACGCAAATACGAGTTTTCAGTCTGGTTCTTCTTGGTCATGAAGGGCAACTTTTGGTAGGGCTTTTCAGTAAGGCAAACATCTGCAATCCACGCCTTCCTCCCATTTTTCTTGAGCTTGGTCACCTGGCTTGGCGAAGGTTCAACGAGGAGACCAGTCCAGTTGAAAGTGTAATCTAGTTCCAGAGTGTGACTCAGGAAATGGCCATCCAAAGCTCCAGCTTCCACAAAGAAGCCCGTGTCCTGGAGACTCTTTTGGTTTTTGAGGACGATGCCAAGAACGATAATGTGATACATTACATGTTCACGATAAGCATTGTTTGATTTGATGACAAGGAACCTTTTGGCCACCGGGGGAAACAGGTGCTGGTGTCGGATTTGGGCGAGGAGAGTTGGCTCAGTGAACTGGGCCCAGGGCTCCTTGTCTTGGCCATTTCTGACGAGAATGTGATAGCTCAAAATACACACCGAGGTGAAGATAAGGAGGAGGAAACAAACGCGTAGATAGAAAATATTAGTACAATTTCTGGTTCCGATCGTTTGATTGTCCATCTTCCGTTTCACACTGAAACTAGTGAATAGGGCAGTTAAATAATTATTATTACAAGCCTTTTCTTTTAGGAAAGCTGAAAGCGTTTATTTCTTCTCGGATTCCTTCACCTGAATGAATGCAGCTAGTTTTTTTTATAAATTCTCATGCGAGTTTCGTTTGAGCCACACATATTTTTTTTGGTACAAAAATCTAAAAATGTCATGCAGAAAGGAAAGGTATCCTTTCAGTCCATGAATAGTTGTGGGAGCCCTGATTTTGTGGCACCTGCTTAAAATAGAACTTTTACATGGAATGGATAAATATATCTTGGTAAAAAAGCAACGCGGTTGATGTTGAGGTGCATAAAAACATTAAAAAGGTTTAGCTCGCTGAGTAGAGTAGTCCAAAACCCGAATATTTTATTCTAGCTTCAATATCATCGGCTTAACAAGGATATCTTGTATTGAAAACTTAACTATTTTAGACAATTAACTTAATATCAGGGGTTGGAGGATCTATTTCAGATGGAGGTGCGCTTTTAATCTTCTTAACTCCTTCGGCGTTGCTGCTTCTGTTAAACAATAGAAAAATTAGGATAATTTATGTTGAAATCTCAATGAAAATGCATTAATTATGACTTTTGTGTCAACTTACGTTGCTCCTGCTTCGGAGGTCAAAGTTGCAGCTGGTCGTGGCCTTTTTCCAGCGGAGCCACACGAGGCTGGTTCTTTTCCGAGGTGGCAGTAAGCGAGCAACCGCCGGCGTAGCTTATCAGATGTCGATGGTTTTGGCTTGGGTTGAGTTCGAACCTTTCCAGTTTTCTTTCCAGCCCCATTTGCAATCTCCAACATTTGATTAGTGTTTTTCTGAGACAAATCCACACAGTTTTGAATAACTTGCTTCAGTCCCTTCACCTTTGCCCTCAGCACTTTGTTCTCCTTCCGATACGTTTCCATCGACTTTTCAAATCCTGACTTCTCCTTCGCCGCGTTCTCCAACAGAGTTTCTTTCTCTTCCAACTCCTTCTTCAGTTTGATAAGCTCGTCTCCAGTTAATTCCAACTCGACACTCCTACCTTTCAGCTTAGTCTTCACTTCACACAACTTTTCCTTCCGCTCTTCAACTTCCTTCTTCAGCTTATCCATTTCCTCCTTTTCGGTCCCGAGTTCTCGCTCCAACTCTTCGGTTTCCTTAACCTTCCCTTCGAAAGCTGACTCTACTTCTTTCACCCGTCTTTGAAGGGCTTTGTTCTCATCCTTGAGCTGATTTCCTTCTTTCTCCATCTTTTCTAATGCTGCCTGGGCTTTAATTAACAACTCCGTTCTCCTGCTTCGTCTTGGGCAACTATTTGGAACTTCAGGAGCCACCCTGCTGCCAGTGCCAGTTGTTCCACTCATTTTAATTGTCTATTTAATTGACTTCAACCAATTTATGAGGGTTCACCTAAAAACAATTTCAATAAAACTTTTCGTGAAATGCAAACAATTTTCCACAATCCAATTAAAACCCAGAATGAACCAGAATGAAAATGTCATTGAACTAGAGGTTGAAGAAGTCGGACTTGGTTGAATTCCCGCCGAGATTAAACAGCAAAGAGGATTGGCTATGTTAAAAACGTTACGAGAAATGTAAATTGGCTACAACTTTTCTTTTATTCTCAATCAACCTGATTTAACGTGAAATGTTCAACAAAAACTTTATAAAATGAAACTCAACCATTATAGTTTACGTTTGGTGAGCAAAAACTGCATTGGTTTTTCCAGCGTTAGCGTAATATGTGGAAGTAAAATGACATCCTCCATTTTACTCGTTGTTGAGATGTAAAAATGACGAATAATTTTCGCAGTCGCGGTCATAATCTCCATCATTGCGAATTTGTACCCGATACACTTTCTTAAACCGGCTGAAAACGGGATATAAGCGTAGTTATGCGTGTCTTTACTCTCCTTAAGAGAAAATCTTTCTGGAATGAATTCCTCCGGGTTTGGATAAATGTTGGGATTTTTGTGAATTCCTGGGATGAAAATTGCAACGTTTGTATTTGCTGGCAGGATGAGATCTTCCTCTAAAAATTATAAGATGTAAATAATGTACTTTTGAGCATGACAAATGAAGTTGAATTAGCTCTGGGAAATTCTCACCAAGTTGCAGCTCAGCATCAATTTTTCTCATCAAGAGAAACGCACTCGGAAAGAGTCTCAGAGCTTCCAACACGCACATTTCAAGGTGCTTCAGTTGGCCAAGCGCGTGGTAATACAGGTGGGTTTGGGCATTGCAAAAATCGCCGTCTTCAAACACAGCGTCTATCTCTTCCCGACAGAGCTCTTGATGACGAGGATGGAGAGCAAGGAAAAATAGTAGAAAATGAATGGAACTTGCTGTAGTTTCATAACCCTTTTAGAATACAAAAATGCATCAAATTTCCTTGTAATTTCCATGTAAATTAGGAGTAATTAAAGTTCATTCTTACGGCCGATATCATGGTTATTTCTTCCTCAAAAATGCCATCAAAATCCACTCCAGCTTGATGTAAAACATGCTGCATTCCCCTTTTCTCTTCGGGCTTGCCGTTTTCAACTTTTCTGAACGTTTCTGAAAGAACCATTCTCCCCGCCGAGGTCACAACATCGGCCAATTTTGACAGGGGGTGGAGACGCCAAATGGGTTCAAAAAGAAGCAATGGGTTCAGAATCCTCTTGCACATTAATTCTTTAGCTCTGACAATTCGCGAATTTAGAAAATACTTTAATTTTCCTTTCATTTGAAACTGTGTTAATTAGTTTAATTTCCTGTTTACTTTTCAACAAGCTCAATCAAGCTGACTTGAAATTCCTTCCGAGCCATTCTGTCCACCTCGTCCGCACTAAGCCCTACTGCTGCCTCGGTAATTACGTTGAGGGAAAACGTCATTATTTTGTGTTCCAATGGCTTCACTTTCCCATCTTGGTAGAAAATTTCGAGGGTGGAAAGTAAGAGGTCACTTTCTCTATTGAATATTTTCATGAAACTCAAAACTGAGTTGTATTTAAACATGTGTTTGGTTAAGAGTTTCCGACGGGATCTCCACTTTTCTCCAGAGGAGACAATGAGACCGTCCTGCCAAAATGGACGCAGGGGCTCATAAGCGAAGCCTTTTGATAAGTAGTTTGTGTCATTTGAACCAAGAAGTTTCTAACAAAGGAAGAACTAAAGTAAGAATCTTTACATATAAAATTACTCCATTTTTTTTATTACTTGAAGATGCTGGGGCGAGTTGAGAAATGTCACCGGAAATGGACCAAATTGAACCTCAAAGATGGGGCCGTACTTAGCTCCCCATTGCTGGAGCACATTTACAGAAGCTAGAATAAGAATGCAGCAAAGATCTATTGACATGCCGTTGCAAAACTTATAATTTATA
Source organism: Orchesella cincta (assembly GCA_001718145.1). Lineage (NCBI taxonomy): Eukaryota > Metazoa > Arthropoda > Collembola > Entomobryomorpha > Orchesellidae > Orchesella > Orchesella cincta. Next base: position 19,382 of record LJIJ01002293.1, read on the forward strand.
AGTTATAAACAATATTATAGCAATTGCTTACTTTTGGTGTTGCGTAATGCAAATATGTTGGCATATCCTCCCAGAACATACTGTCCCGGTCCTGGAATTCTTTTTCTTGCCATTCCATCACCACCATCCTTCTGTTTCTTCTTCTGGGAGAGGTGAACAATAAGCAAAAAAGAGACAAGGGTTAGAAGAAACCATTGAACACCGAGTTCTTTACCTTTACCAACCCCCATTTCAGTAACTCCAAAGGTAGACATGATTTCAGCCAACCGATATCAATGCCAATCAAAGATAGAATGGAGCTTTAAAAGTACTTTGAGTTCTCAACGACCTAGTTTTGTTCCAGTCAATGCAATAAATCATAAATTAAACTAAATTTACCTTTAGTATTCCGCCAATTTTCTCATTATTGATGATTTAAAAACTTCCTCCACGTGTCTCATGATTTAAAACAGTTATGTACGCATCCCCGACTATTATTAATTATCTATGTCTAATAAATAATTAAAACAAACTTGAAAGAAACATGTGCAATTTGTGTACAAAACCTGTGTCCAACTTTTATTAAAACACCATGCACACATAATGATCAAGTAATTATTGACACGCTCCAGGGTTTATTTCACCGTGAGAAAGCTGTTAGTATGGCTTATCTGTCAATTATATTACACTAGTTAAAACTACACGTGTAGCAAAAACACGTGGTTCTTGACCATGATATTCTAATTGCATAAATTTGCATAATAACCTTTGTAAAATTAAAGCTTTTTGTCATTTTTCATTTCTAATATGTTTAATCTGTAATATGAATATGTATGATTCAATCGACAACATGCATGAAATTCCATTAATACGTCTGAGTAAGTTGTCACCATCACATCGAAAATAACAGTGCATAATCAGTTTTTAAACTTACTGTGAACTACAGCGACCTCGAAAGGTAGCTGAGAAAAGGGTATGTGTGTGTATAAAATGCATCGCACGAAATGAATTCAAAGTACGTTTTCAGTTGCATTATTGTAAGCAACCATAATTTACATTCCTTAATCAATTGACGTCTGCCTCTTTGGTAGTAGTTAATTATATCCATTTAAAATGTACGTCACAAGACTATGAACTGTTATTTGAGAGCTATTTTTTTAGCTAAATGGATAGTAAATCACAAATTATTTTTAGCAATTAGAAATTACGAAGGGAATATGTTGATATCTGGTAGTAATGTGTTTAAAGCATTGTGATAATATTAAATCTGAAAAAGACATACTGTTTTCTGTAATTTCGTTGACGTATTAGCACACGCATTCTTTTTCTGTTGTAAAATCAAATGCTAAAGAATTTCATAAATTCCTATTTAATTTTATAAATTAAGTATTGCATGTGATACAATATTGGGGCTTTAGTTAGTGCTTCGTTTTTCGGTGAAATGTCATAAAATAAAATCCTTCTCTGTACTATTAAATTTGGTTCATTTAAAATTACCAGACGTTTGCTCTACTTATAATTATGTATTTTGGAAGTCACGTTAACTACTTACGTCAGCTAGATTGCAAGATAACATGCGTCATTAATGCGTCTGTTCCTAATAAATGGCTACCAAAAGGTTAAAACCCTGCGGTATAAAAATCAACATTTAGGTTTTATCTCATTCGCGTAGCATGACATTAAATGCTCATTTAACCGCTTCGATTAACTACCAATTACTACAAAATGAATTGCATGCATGAATCACAATGGATTTCTTTTCCATTGCCAAAATACACATTCTTACATCAGTAAATCAAACAGCACTAGTAAATATTCAGAAAATTTACGTTACCTGAAGCGAAGAGAGAAAAGTATAATCCCCATATAACAACCACGATGAAAATTTTCGTAACGCTCTTTATTTTTCTTTGGATGTCCGTTGTGGTAATGTTTAACTAATCTAGTTTCTTCAGCAAAAAGTGGTAAAGATTTAATGATCTAACGTTTTTAATCTGTTGCAGATTTTAGCAGATGGTGGGAACGATAATGCACCTGAATATCCAATCAAAGGGGTAAAATCACGGTGGCTGGGATTATATTAATGACAAACAAGCAAATGTCAACATAATTTTTATACCAGTATAGTTTTGTATTTTTCACCCATGAAATGTTTGTGCTTTCATAGTTAAATAAAAATATCCAAAATTATCTGGTTTGCACAATATTCTTATATTATTTCGATCTCCTGATTGTTGGCATTTTTGCAGCTTAAAAAACTTTTAAACATGAAAACCATGCATTTCAAACCCATATTATTACGTACACAGATGCAAGGAAAACTTTGCTAATTAGTAATTAGATTCAAGAAATTTAAACCATTTTACTTAATGAGTAACATACTTCAATATACAACTTGCGTACCTACGTTACTTATTTTCGAACAGATTCAGAATCAGATTGGCAGTTAATTTGCGTCAATTGGCGTAACAAACTGTCTAAACTTAATGAGGGTTATTGCGTTACGATAACGGTAAGTATACAAGCAACATTAAGTTGAATTAGGTCTCTCACATTATCTGCAGTTGAAGTAGAACTAATTTACGAATTTGTAGAGCAAACTACAGTCATCTTTTATCATTGGAAATTGAGAAACAGCGTTTGAAACCAAATAACCTGTGAAACAGCATGCAACTGTACGGGCTGTTGTGTATTTTACTATTCATATCTGCTGTAATTATTTTAAAATTATGATTTATTCAAATCCAAATCATATTATCACCACACCAGATTGTAATATTCTTAATATTTCATGCTTTTTGATTTTTGAAGTCAATGGTATCTGCAGAGGACGAAGAAATTGGGCCTGATGGTCAACCTAAGCCACCAAGGAGGAGACAACGATCGGGAAAAGCAAAGAATTCTATACGCTGATAACACAATGGTCTTTTTATTATGTTTGTCATAATTAGAATAATAAAGTCAATTTGTAAAACGCAGGCAGACCATTAATTGTGTCGCTATTACATTTCACTGACCTTAACATAAAGCGGCGAATAGTTTTCTGCCAAAGGTCGAAATAAAACTTATCACGACAAGAATGGGGCATTTTACTCCCGAGCGTGATAATGCGTGCATTTTTGCTTCGGTTTAAGAAACCCTTATAAAATGCAAACAATTAATTTCATACAAAATTTTTATATATAAAATATGTTACTGATCATTTCCAGTTGCAGTGAACATCAAAAGTTTCTACATTTTTGCTGTCAACGTCAAAACAGAACGCTAGACAAAAACGTCTTAGGTGATATAACAATACCTACAATTTGTCTAGACTTAATGAGGCTGTTTACGTCGCTGCAAGTAATAACCGCAATTATATAGTTGAAAATCGTACAATTCATAGTTGTCTGCAAGCTACCATAGAAAAAACAACTACAAATTATTTTTTGCCTTGGACATCGCTGTCAATAGTTAACTGCGAAGTATATTATATATATAGTATTATTATTATTAAACAACTTATTTTCAACAAAAAAAGTTTATATTCTTACACTAACAAGTCAGGCAACAGAAGTTTTGGGTACTTGTAGGCGCAATGAATATTTATGTACTATTCACTATAATCTGTATTTGGATATCTGCATTTGGTAATACCTAATAATTGAGCTATTAAATGGATTTTTTATAAATAATTTAACTGATATTTTTAATTTTTAGATATTTTAACAGTAGCAGTCGCGGATGACCCCGAAGACGCAAATATTCCAATCCAATCTCCAAAACCGCCAATGAAGCAGATGAAATATGCCAGTCTAAAATAAAGATTTAATTGAACACCAAGGTATTAAATTCAGTAGATTAAATGGAAGATTTAATAATAAAACATAACGTGAATTAAAAAATATTCGCTTTTGCGTGTTTGAGAGCAATTAGCAACCGGTTCATGCATATTTGTAGTAAATCGTTTCCATAATTCTAGAATGTTAAAACGTCATTTTGTTGCTAAGCATGATGAATGTTTCCTCAACTTTAACTCGTTTTCAATCATAATATGAAGACAGACATCTAATACTTAATGTGTAAGAACTTAAATGAAATATTGTTTAATCATATTAAATATTAAACAATGGGATCCATTAAACGAAAAAATTTAATTGAAGAAGGGATGTTTTTAAAAAAAATTATACGTCAGAACCGAAAAACCTAACAGACACGATGCCATTGTGTTACCTATTAGTTGGTTTAGCAGTGATACTTCTTTTAGTTCCTCTATGTCTGCTTTCATGCAAATCATTTAGTTATATGCATTGCTAATCCACTGCTGCTTTGAATATTTTACACGACAAGTTTAAGTAATATAAACATTAAAATTTTTGTTCTGCCGTTATTATGTAGTTTCAACTTGATAATTACTTGAGGCAAGGCACGCTAAAACGATACCCTATATCAGAAATGAATTTAACATTGCAGCCGATTTTCGGCCGCGATGACAAAGGTGATAAATGGAATGCTACTTACAGTAAATCTCGTGACAATTTGTGACCTGTGAGTTTTAACTAGCTGTTAAATCATAGCTGCCTAACTCTATGTCAATTGAACATTCAAAATCCACATGTCTCAAGTAACAAAAAACCATCTCCATCATTTACAAGAATTGATTTCCAAAATTTTGAAAATCCGAAAAAGTTAGCAGTTAAATTCGTGTGCATTTAGTAGCGACATACTTGAATCTCTACAGATTTTTAAAATCAGTTTTCCGCATTCGCAAATATGGAACAGAGCACCACTCTACTGACTCCTAGATGTTGACCCACGTTTCCACCTCTAATTTGAACCACCATTTCTCCAAAGTGGAAAAGGATTTTTACATTCTGACAGTCGATATTAATATTCCGACTCAAAATACATATAGCTTAATAAACGCAGTAACTTAAAATGGTTTAATGGCACAATTATAGAATAGTTGGCCCGAAAGTCTTAGTGGCGTATTGGCATGCCCTAGAAATAAAATTTTCACAAAGCTGTATAAATTGCCAATTAAGCTAATTCACATTAATTAGCTAATAAACAAGATTAATGACGCATGTCACACATTTTTACACGATCCGTGAAAAACTGCTTCTAATAGTCAAAGTTAGTTACTTCCAAGTTACTACACATTCACAAGAAGCAAGAACTGACTGAGGAAGTTTACTAACACCATGCGAATTTTTGGGATCTTGTTTCAATTTCTTTGGATATCTGCTGCTGTAATATTGATTTTGAAACTACAGTTCGTGGTTAAAATTATTTCTAATAATTTATATTATCCAAAATTGTATTTTAGTCGGTTGCAGTATTCGGAGACGATGAGGTGGCACCACCAAGACGAATGCCTTCCATGAACAATGGTAAATAGTTCAACGGAACTACGGGTTAATAACTGACTTCTGCAAATGCATCTACACTGTAAATTCTACAGTCTTTTGACTATTAAAATTTTGTTATTATAATCATTAAATCAAAAATCAATCATTTTGTCATGTGGTGTAAAAAATAAATTTTGTAGGTGCAATATGTAATTGAGTAGTTTTGTAAGAATTTAGTAAAACGTTTAACGTTTGTAACACCAAATTTAAGCACTCATTGAAGCGTACTACAGAAACCCTTTATTTTACAAACATTATGAAACCCCATTCAAACCGTTTACTTTGTGGAAGCAACCAGCTCATATAGCACATTCCACCTTGATCCTTTGTCTGCAATGGCATCTATTTAATTACTCACATTTGCGAAATCTTGAAAATCATATTACTTCTAGCCAATACTCAATTCCCAAAATGTAAATTTTTGAATCAAATAGTTAAACCGCACCAGTAAAAACGTTTGAGCGCAATATTATCTAAAGGGCAAAATATAGCTTGTGATAGTACAACAACTTACGAAGTATTAACTTTTTTCTTTTGATATCGGCTATAGGAATGTTGATTTCTTACGATAAGCAGTACAAGGTAAAAGCATTCAGTTTACCATTAATTCTCTAAAACAAAAACAAAAATGCAGCGGACAATAAGTCACCTCGTGATATTTCGTAAGAAAACTTTGTATTAATAAACCTTCAAGCCAAAGGGATCAAATGAATTATACGTGAATAACATTCCAGTGTCAAGAAATCAATTTGTGTGGGTAAAATTTAGCACTTATGTGAAAGATATATTAAATATAGCGCAATGTCAATTTCAAATTATTATTTTATTAAAAAATAGATGATTTCGTTGAGAATATTTCCATTTTAAGAATAATCTGAATTAGTAATTAAGCATAAATACCCATCTGTTTTATTTATTAGCAATTTTTGGCTGCGGTTCCAACTTTCAATGCCATGACACATATTTTTCACTTGATTTAGTAGATTTGTTGGGCCATAACAAATAAATTGTGACGAGTGTTTGAATCATAAAAAAATATTGCTACCATTCCTGAATGAATGTATACATTTTGTCAAATCAAGACGTTTTAAGGTAAGAGGTTGTAAATAATTGTGCATTTCACATTTTCGTCATACCTTTGTTATGCTTGCCTTTATAAGATTAAAAATTAGCATGATTAGGCTGGCATTAAAGCCACCTTAACTAGTGTACTATTGGTAAAATCGTTTAAATAAAACTACATAAAGCAAGCCAGAAAGGCAAGTTCGATATTTTATTTCGAATACCATACATTCTGATGGCTAAAGCCTGCATAAAAGCTCCAGTTATAATATGAGTTTCCTTTTTTATCCCTCGTGCATTCTTTATTTATAATCGTGTAACTTTTCAAGTAAGACTTAATGAAGCCATTAATGAAAGAAGTCAGTACTCTTCGTACGCAATTAATTCAACACGTCACAACAGTTTAAAACATGCGACATCTTGGTATACATGCAAGTATACATTAGCCTGTCAGTCAAATTAAAAAACAATGCTACATAAAGGTAACCCATGCTAAAACAAGAAGTCGTTTCTATGCAAATTTGATTTTATTCGTAGCAAAATTACATTGATATTTTAAGGGAAGGAAATAGAAAGAATGATCATATAGAAAAGAAATAGAAAAAACGATGATCATATTCAGGTTTACCGTCTGCCCTCATCCATTGATCTACCCCGGTCCTCTGCACGAGAGAGCCTTTTATCAGGCATAGCTAGCAATGACTGTTAAATCAAGTATTATTAATCTGACTAATATATTACATCAAAAATGGTTATACTTAAATACTTACTTGAGCTAAAATTAGCAGAAGCATGATTGGCATTCGCACGATATCCATTTTTTCCAAATGTAAAAGAATGCTGCGTTTTAAATCTGAAACAACAACGACTAATAACGTAAGAAAATTAAATTAAATTTAAAAAAGGTATGATTTAATTCGTAAGAATAGTTCACTTACTGTGTTTTTGCTACTAGCTATTGTAAACTCGAGGGTATAACTGGTCGTATGACTATGCATATCGCTGTACGTCCCGAAAAGTCATGGCGCAATATTTAATCGTTCATTGTGCATATTATTACTCTAATTAGTCTAATTATTAGCTGCAAATGATTGTAGTTGCTTAACTTTGTCGTAACATAAGTGGCATAATTGCAACATTTGCTTGACTAGATTAAGCGATAAAAATCAACAGGCGGATTTAAGATCTCTTTCTTTACTTTTGACGTCACTAAAATGCAGTAGTCTTTTCAATTTGAAGTCAAATTATAGTAATAAAAAATTATGTTTGAAGCAAAATTAAATTTGTTTTATTTGCGAAATGGGAAAACGTTTGCACAGAATGAATGTGATTTGAACAAAACGAAATATTTGAGTTGACTTTAAAAATGCCATCATTTTCGGAAAGTACAAGGGAAAACTCAAATTGCAAAGCGGAAGGAGAACATTTTTGCTGCATTCTGCTACTTTTATGGTTGCAGTTTTATTCATAATACATTTTTTAGGATCAAATAACTGTTTTTCATTTATCTCCGTATCGGAAATATGAAAATACAATTCACGGTGGTTTTTATCATTAACCTATTGTGGCATTCCTTTATTATAAATAGAGCGGTTTAGGACAACTAAAATTTAATTCTATGCACAACAATGATTATTTTCCATCATTCATGGATGGTCCTAGAAGCAAAAATGTTATTATATGATTTTCATAATAAGTTGTGGGTCTTGTGTAGCAAAATACGTAAAAGTGCATGACCTTAAATATTCAAGCAAAAAACAGATCACTTACTGTAAGGAGAACCGCTATATTGTGTTCTTTTTGGTGGTGTGGGTAGTGGTTTTGTAGTTGTCGTATGGAGCTGATCGTTGTTGTTGGAGTCGTCGTTGTATGGGAGTCGTTGTTGTAGTAGCTCCGTTGTTGGTTGGTATCGTCGTTGTTGTTGGAGTGAGTGCGTTCTTGTATTGGAGTACGTCGTTGTAGTGTGAAATAGTCGTTGTGTTGTATTGGAGTAGTCGTTGTTGATTGGGTCGTATGGAGTCGAGTCCGTTGTCTGGTCGTAAGTTGCCTGTAGCTACTTGGGCTTGGGGTAGTAGGAGTTGTACTATTGGACTCGTCCTTTATTTCACAAATTGCATAATGCTCGTGAATACATCTTTCGTCATTGAAAGAATGGAGATTCCCATAATAAAATCCTGGATTCCGCAAAGCCTACCACACAGGATGCATGTATATGAAGCTAAAATTGCCCAGCCCTCTCACTGACCTGATATTGTGCATTCTAAGAGATGATCGTGTGTGTCACCCCGTACAAAAAACAGTGCTGCCGGCGTCACGATCTGTAATAGCATATTTTTATGGTGCTCGGTTGGATGTTGATACGAAAAGGCCTTAATACTGCAATCTCGGACCTTAACGCAATGTATACAATATTTTCAAATTAGTCCACGAAACAAGTATTGAATTGTTATGCTGACGAGAATCTCTACAGCCAAATACATTTCGATATTTCAAACCCACCATGCTTGAATCCATGAACCATGTGTTCCTTCCTGTAGTTGAGTCGTAAGACCTGTTTGTAACGTAAAAATGTCTTTAACCCTAGTTGAACAAATATTAGGTTGTATGGTTACAACTTGCTTTTTTCAGCCTTTTTAACCCGTCCAAATATCTCCACGGTCATCCCGAATTCTACCGTTCGTGTCGTTTTGTTTTGAATAGTTCGGAAGTATCAGCGTCGCCTAGCATGCCGCAAAGTATTCTCAACGAATTCGCTGCCCCAGCGTTTGATCCAATTAGGCAGCATAACTAGCCTAAAATACTTCACCTCGCAGTTCCAATAAGCTTCTTCCCATGTCATCTTAAAGTTATGAGAATATACCAATTGAAGCTAATTTTCGGTTTTACTAAAGAAATTAAACATTGGTAAAACTTTCTCACACTTTTTCTCAAAATAACCCAATTCGTTCCCACAAGTTCCTTTACGGGG